>CM037878.1:227081400-227286400 GCA_021292165.1 Shinisaurus crocodilurus | reverse complement strand
TCCCACTTCCATTCAGGTTTCTAGAACCTCACTTTATGCGCAATTATTGTCACAGCTTCTCTCGTGGTCAGTGGACTACTTTAGATAGCACCACATCATGCAATCTGTGTCATTGTCATTTTTAAAAAAAATATTAGCTGTATTAAGTTAGTTTTATGTCAGTGACCGGGAAGCCAGTTGAGCAAACTCCTATGTGGTGCATGAACCTGACAGGAAATCAGAATGGATCTTGGGGAAAGAAATTAGAGGTGCTCTGCATGTATAAAAACCCATGTTTAATCCCCAACATCTCAAATTAAAATATCATAGGTAGTGGGTCTGGGGAAGCACTGCCTGAGACCAGGCATAGTGGTTGCTATCAAACTCAGGGCCAAACTAAACATTACCTTTAACATGTAGCATGCAGCTATGTCTGTTCTTTTTTCTTAGTCAAAGTAAGCACCGGGGACCCAATCCAGATCAGGATGCTAGCATGAGGATTAGGAAGAGTTAAGCCTTTGCATTTTACTCTGGGCCCAATCCAAATCAGTCTCCTGCGCCTGCAATTTGCATGGGGGGGGAAGCCTCCATGCACTTCAGTGCAGGATTCCCCCCCTATGCAAATTGCAGGCATGGACCCTCTGATCTGTATCAAGACCACAGCAGGGGCAAAGCCTTAAAGCCCCTTCATGGGAGTTGCAATTCAGATTGGGTTTCCCTGTGTTTACTTTTGAGTAAAAAGAAAAAGAGCCGACATAACTGCATGCTACATATTAAAGGTAACATATTTCTTGGCTTTCAGAGTAGGCAATACTGTTCTGTATTCTAATGCTGTTGAGTGATAAACCCTGTTCAGGCATTCTGTACCTGAATAGGGTAAACACACAATGAGAGGGAGCACACTAGCCCTGCACCCCTCCTTCGTCACATCCATCTCCCTCTACTCATGGAAGATGACTGTCTGACGAGGAGAGCTTCCTCTATCCATGGAGGGTCTCCCTACATGAGGAAGAATGCCGGAAAGTCCACAAGTAGAGGGCAACGGATGCAAAAATGGAAGGGGTGGGGCTGGAGTGTTCCCTCTTCTCAGGTGTTTGCTGTACCTGGTAAGAGAACACCTGAATGAGGCTATAGTCACAATGGAAACAAGGCTCTTCACCCTCACTTTGCTCATTTCTCTAGATCCCTCTAAAGGGAAATCACTATTATTATTATTATTATTATTATTATTATTATTTATACCCCGCCTTTTTTCCTGCAAGGAACCCAGGGCGGCTTACATAATCCTCCTCCTCCTCTCCATTTTATCCTCACAACAACCCTGTGAGGTAGGTTAGGCTGAGAGTCAGTGACTGGCCCAAAGTCACCCAGTGAGTTTCATGGCCGACCGGGGACTAGAACCCGGATCTCCCGAGTCCTAGTCCAACACACTACGCCACACTATGAATTCAGTACCACTGTAATCATTGCTGCTATCAGAGGTGTATGGAATCTGGCAAAAGGAAGGGAACTGAAGCTTATAAGGGGCATGCCCAGCCTACTGTGTCATCATTATCACCTAGCACAAGTTGTCTGGAAGATCAGAAGCAGCCCATGTGTCTGCAAGCCGACTCTGATCTTTCATGTTTTCCCACTGCAAAGCGATCCCACTCCTTTCTACAAGTCCTTTCCACATTGCATCCCATCACAGAGGATTATAGGGAGACAGATCCAGCTGTTCTCATTATTTGCTAGGATACTAAGAAAGTCAGAAGAAGCACTAATCTCTCTGATAACTAGGGAGAGGCAAATCTGTCAGCTTCGCTTTTTCCTGCATTAATTATTTTATTTTATTTTTTACAAATCTCTCCCCAGCTATGCAGAACATTGCAAATTTTTGGAAATCCTTATCAAAAATGAATTGAAACCAAATACTCACCAATATGCATCGGCCAAATTCAATAGGTACAGCTATTCCCAGCATGGAGAGGAGCATGATGCACGTGCCTGTCATATAGCTGTTAGAATGAGAAGCTTTTAAGAAGGATTGGCGACAGTACATAGAGTATATGAAAAAAGATACAAATAGATCAATGTTGATGGAAGCGTATAAAAAATTGTGGGATTCATGAAAAGAAGTAGTTTATAAAGAAGTAGTTTATAAAGAAGTGAAATATAATAATCTAATGTGGATTGAGTGGGGAGGGATTGGGTTGGGTTTATGTTAGGATGGTAGGCACTAACATGGTTGCCTACAGAGGGATTCATACCCAGACCTAAGAGCAAAGCACTCAAAGCCCTGGTCCTCCATAGACCAATCTGTCAGTTTCGGTTACTGCTGCATTTGAATTTTAAAATCTCAACTTCTTTTTGTCCCAAAATATGGAGAATGTTGTGAATTTTGCTAAATTCTTATTACATCAAAACTAAAATGAAATTCTCACCTATCCATACTTATAACATAAGTGATTTTTAAAATAAATAAATAAAATTAAACTGAATGTCTGGTGAACTTGCCTGAAATGACTAGTATCAAGCTCCTAGATCCAAACCCTCTGGTGAAGGCTGGGAAATGAATATATAATGTAGAGATAGAGAACCTGTGGCCTTCTGGATGTTGTTGGACTCCAAATCCCATCAGCCCCAGATAGCATGGCCAATCCCAAGGATGATAGAACTTATAGTCCAATATCTGGAGGGCCACAGGTTTCCCACCATTAACATAATGTAATCTGTTTGATTCAACCTTTGACTTCTAGGCATTCAACCAAGAAGCTATATTGCTACTTATTTTAAAAATGTGTTTCCTGTTTCTAAACACTGTTTCAGATTCTTGATGAATCAGATTCACACTGCTATATTAAAATTCAGGATAGGAATATACAAGAACACTTCGGCTCATCTGGAAAATCATTTGGGCTTTTCAAGTGTTCCTGCTGACTGCTCAAAAACAACAACAACAACAAAACACACACACACACACACACACACACAAAAAAAACCCTCAAGTTTTTGAAATAATTACTAGGGGAATATCCCAAAAAGCCAAATGGTTGAACTGAAGCTTCCCTGCCATTCTCCCTGGCCTTTCCCAAGCAATTAAAAAAAAATATCTTATCTTGGTGAAGGAAGAGGGGCAAAAGAAAGTGGAAAGCCACACAGGAGAAGCCAAGGCCTCTTCTTAGTAAGAACTGATGTGTTCCTGACAGGGATCATGGGGCTTGTAGTTGGAATGGGGCCAGACTTTAGAACAGGGATGGGCAACTTGTGGCCCTCCCGAAGCTGTTTGACTGCAAATCCCAACCTGCTTCACCATTGGCTATGCTGGCTAGAGCTGATGAAAGTTGCAGTCCAACATCTAGAAGGTCACACTCCTGCTTTAGAAAAACTCCGCTGGATCAAAACAAACTTTGATCTAATCTAGCATCCTGTTTCTCACAGTGGCCAAGCAGGTGCCTCCAGGAAGCTGACAAGCAGGGCTTCAAGACAATAACTGTTTCCTATTGCTATTCCCTATCAATTGGCACTCTCTCTGAAGGAGCAGGTACACAGTTTGGGGGAGCTCCTAGATCCATCTTTGTCACTGGAAGCTCAGGTGACTTCAGTGGCCCAGAGTGCCCATTACCAACTTCAGTTGGTGTGCTAACTTTGCCTGTTCCTGGATATGGATAGCCTAGTCACAGTGATCTGTGCACTGGTAGCCTTGTGATTAAACTACTGTAATGCACTCTATGTGGGGTTGCCCTTGCTCCTAGTTCAGAAGCTGCAGCTAATGCAGAATGCTGCAGCTAGGATGCTTGTGTTAAAAGAATTGGCTGCCTTTGAGCTACTGAACCGTGTTCAATGTTTTGTTGATGACTTACAAAGCCCTAAACAGCTTGGGACCAGGATACATCCTGACTTCTGCATTTTAACTAAACTTTTAACCTCTAAACCAGGGCTCTCCAACCTTGGGTCCCCAGATGTTGCTGGCCTACAGTTTCCAGCACACCCAGCCAGCATGGCTAATGGCAAAGGATTCTGGGAGCTGTAGTCCAGCAACATCCAGGGACCCAAGGTTGGAGAGCCCTGCTCTAAACCATTAACTTTATGGCTGAAAATGACTAGCACACACAAGAAAAGATTTAACCCCATAATATCCTACAGCTAAACTAAATGTAAAAAATGGAGAACAGTTCTGTTCCTTCAGATGCAAATTCAACACCCAGCATATCAATTGTTTTCTTATTGATTCTACATGGCACTCAATGTTTTAGAAGTGCAGGGATACTTTGTATGAACTACCTGAAGTTCTCAAAAATTCATTATCTTTCAACCATTTATCTGACCTTGTACAAGATAATATTGATAAATTAAATATAGAGTAGGACATGAAATTATTTTCTATTCAACACTAATTGCACTGAATATTTAACAGCACAGGTAATTTCTTTCTCTCTCTTTACTTGTTTTTTTACCCAAATTTGACCTGTTTTTTCCACTTTGATTTCTTTTATTGCAGTTGTTTCCATTTATTATTATCTGATGCACATATATATCTTTAAAATTCTTTAACTTTCCCTTTGAAATTTAAAATGCATGGAAACAAGTTAATCGTTCATTGTGATGCACTTGCTGCTTACAGTATGAAGATGGCTATAGCAGAGGAGAAAACTGGGTAAATACTAGTTGCAATCTGAGGCATTTTGATTCAACTCATAGGTTGCTGTTGTTGGGAATATGTGGCATGCCCCCTGGCCTGCAAGCATGGCCTTGCTGTGAAATGCCTATAAAATACAGTATAGACCACAAAACAAGGGAACAGAAAATCACCCTTGTAGACTGCATGGCTAGCATGTCATATAAAACTATTGAGCTACGCGTCTTGCAGCCTAATCCTGTGCATGTTTACTCAGAAGTAATTCCTAGTGTATTCAGTGCAATATCTTCCGGGTAAATGTAGATAGGTCTTTAGCCAAAATCTAATACACAAAATAACTGATTTTCATTCCAGAATCCATCAATTAACAATACTCACATTTATATGTCTTCTGTTAAACAGAAATCTCCCTCTAGAGAGTTACAGTGTTGGGTCAAAGCAGGAAGCAAACAAATGCATTTCCCCTGAGCACCATGCATTCACACCCCCCCCCCCAATGCTATCACTCTAGTCTAGATCCTTTGGCAACTGCTAGGGATGTATGGGAAATTCATTTCAGTTTCTTTTAGAGCAGAATTTGCCTAGTTTGCACCTCCCAGACTTGATATGGACCCACATGCAATCTGTGGTTGAGTTCACATATTTCCAAGCTTGCAATGCAATTCATGGACCAAAGAAAAATATGTTTAAATATGTATATATTTGAAAACACACACATGAAAAGCGCATACTTTTGAAAAAATGCACCTGAGCATGTTTTAATCAATGGGAGAAAAATGTGTTCTTTCCAGGAAGGTGCACAATTGGAATAATGTGCACCGAAATACACACATGCAAATAAACAAACTAAAAAAGCCCTCACAATCTGATACAAATACAACTGGGAACAAGCTTCAAGGTAGAACTTGGAAAACTTGTTGTTCGTGAATCCCACATCGCTAGCAACTGCCAGGTGTATCCTTGCACATTATCGTTGCTATAGAACATCCATATTGCTTGCCACATGATAACTACTAGAATCGAAATGTCATTCTGTCAGTGGCAAGTTACTTAAAATGACAAACACTTCTCTTTGTTTCCCATGTGGTCTACTCAAATTACATATTACACTTAAAATGCATCTATTGCACACATAAAGGGGAAAAGAAGAGGCGAGACACAGGTATATGGTATAAATAAAGGGCCACATTTATTAATCAAGATCTGCGAAGGGTAAAAGTGTGGGTACTAACTAAAACTGGCCGTTGGCCAGTGAAGTATCCCGGGGCAGATACATCCAAACCCAGGGGGTGGCGCAGCACTTCTCCGCCACCCCAGTTTTACACCCTCGTGGGTGCTGGGAGGCTTTCTCACAGTCCCCACCTCATGGTGTCACACAAAACCAATACGTGTGATGTAAGCCAGCCTCACTGGCGATCCGTATCTCCCACAACTAAGCCGTGAAACTCAGCAAATGGGGAGCCTTAGGTCTCACCAGCCACCTGAACGGTGCCACCGAACCCTAACCCCACTGCCTATTCCCACACTTACTAGCCAAATGTGACCGGATTGGACCAAATCACACAATACCCAAAATAAAAAAACACCCAACCCTGAAACACAGTGTAGAGTAGGCAAAACATGCACACTGCCCCTGGCCAATCAGGACAATGATCCAAAATTCCTACTCAGCCCCTGGAAATGGCGGCCAGCGAAGCCCACACTGAGAACAGGGAGGGAGCTGCAAAAGAAAGAGGCAGTGGGTGGGGGCGTTCAGGCCTAATATCAGCCCTTGACACCCCACCCAACTGAAATCTGATTGGAGGGTGAGATCACCCCACAGTGGTCTCACTCTCCATTCCCCTGCATGCAAAATTCTCCCCGTCCACAGTTGCACCTGGTCAGGGGAAGGGAATTGTAGACCTAATTTTACAGGTTTCTTTTTCAACAATAAATAATTTCTTCAGTCTGTGCATATTATAATAGGAATGAAAGTCCTTCTCAGGTGGGCTCATAAACATTGCCATAACTGCTTTGTTGATTCTAGCATCTAAGGTCAATCTCACCATTCTACAGATGGATTCTTTAAGAATCCAATTCATGCTACCAAGACCCTAAGTAACCCCATCCCCCTTTATTACAGCAGCATAAAAGCAGTAGAATTTAGAAAGATGTTTACATTTTCGAGATAAACCCACGGTATGCAGAACTAAGATTCATTTGAAATGTCTAGGAAAATGTACAAAACTGATTGATTGGAATTACAGTTAAATAGGTTGTTTCAGTCTGTTCAACATGTGCAAATCGTTTGTGACAATACCAGTAAGAATGTTTTATGTGAAAGTTTGTAGGAAATTGTCCATGCTACTTTTATAATCAGCAGCCACTTCAGCATTTTGCAAATAAAATGTGGGCGTGATCCCCTCCCCGATTGAACTTCCATTTCTATTTGCATGGTTAGCTTGGTACAGAGCAAAATTCTGAAGTGCTATATGTTGCCTGAAAGTGTTCATACATGTTGCTTTATTATTTTAAGTCTAATTTTACTTCCCTGTAGCGTCAATATCACAAATGATTGCTTTCCACGTTGAGTACAATAGTGTCAAAAGGCTTTTAAAAAAATGACAAATGTAATTAAATTTTATTTTCCAATACATTGCACATTTACCTATGGCTGAAAGGCGTTTTCACCTCATGAAGAAGCATACTGATTCACAGAATAAAATTGTTCACGTTCACTGTTCTTTACCATTGTCTTTCCTTCATTAGGATATTCATAGAAATTATGTGCACAGTTAGTTCAATTGAAGAAAATATTAATTTGTTACAGTTCTTAATGGTGAAGAAGATTCTTTAGCTCATCCTCATTTGTGCAACACAGGTTAACTGAAAATACATCTCTTAACACAACTGAAGCTATCACTCTGATCCTATGTAAGGGATGTTTGAGGAATTCAGTTTTTACGAATTTCAATGTGAACTGACCTTGCGGGCTAAAGTGAAAATGGGAACATAGCTATGCATCAGATTTTGCACTTATTTCAATGTGATGATGCCGTTCTCAGCTCAAAAAATGTATCAGGATGCATTTAAAATGTGTATTTTGAAACAAAATACATCAAAATGTATATTTAAATAGTATTAAATGCACATTTTCACACTGGATATTTTTAAAAAATACAGATTAATGTGGAAATGGGAGAGTACAGAATTATGAGTGAATATATGTGAATGTGACATGTATTGGAAATGGACTGACTCATCTATCCTTATCCTAAGCACACTTGTCTAGAGGCTCATTGCACATGTAATGCTCTTATGACAGGTGTAAGGTAAGGCTCATGAAACCAGTGGCATCCCACCTACTTTTTCCCAGGGAGAGACTATTTCCACTTCCTCCTGCAGCCCACTCAGGACCACCTTCCTCACTGTTCCACAGGTTCCCCAAAACCTCTGGAGCAGATTGTAGTGGGGCATAGGGTATTGCAGGAGGAGAGATAATTGATTAACATCACTTCTCCTGCATTCCACCAGCAGAATTGCTTCACTGGATCAGAAGGCTTCCACAGCTGGAAGGAGGCCTTCTGTCCGTAGGAGGCAAATGCTGGATCCAACCCAATATGCATACAATCTATAAGCTGCCCTAAAGCAGTGATGGCGAACCTTTTTGAGCCCGAGTGCCCAAACTGCAACACAAAACCAACTTATTTATTTCAAAGTGCCAACACTGCAATTAAACCTGAATACCGAGGTTTTAGTTTTAGAAAAACAACTCATACAGTTGTCCGAACTAATTAACATCTTTTGTCTTTAAAGAAAAACACAATAACAGAGCTTTCAATGATACAAACAGTTTTTTGTTGGAAAAAAAATCAACTCAAAAAATTATTATAGTACTACATTGTACACATAACCTGAAGGGAATTTATACAAACTTTTAAAATAATTAGGCACATGTATTTTTGGATAAGGGATTCTCAACTTGTAATATGATTATATGCCAGACTGAAATTGTATGGGGCAAGCTTTATTCCCGGGTCCTTTCCCTGCTTCTACAGGTGTCGGATTAGTAAAAGTAAAAGTCAGCCTGTACTAGGATGAGCAAGATAAACAAGAAAACTAAACATGCTTAACACATTTTAAACACTTTATGTCTTGGACTGCAAACACTGCATTAGGTAAAAGTTTGCATTGGGCATGCTTTTGCAGAATTAATGTGATTTTTGCTATTGCATGCATGCTGATAATTTGTCAAACCTTGGCTCATACTCCGTTAGTTTGAGAGCAACACATGCAGCACTCAGGTCAACTGTTAGGGCTTTACATCCAAGCTATGCTCTGTGCATCATTCTTCAAAATCTTTTAAATGTGATAACAATGTAGAAAAGAATTCTGTAACAGGAATTCTAGAATAAAATCATTCTGTTCCACACTGTGAGAAAGAAAAGATCATTAGTGTTTTGCAGAAGGGGACGGTCTTTTTGCAATCTGGTGACCAATGGCTCAAGTCCCCACAGAGAGGTCCCTGCGTGCCAGCTGTGGCACCCGTGCCATAGGTTCGCCATCACTGCCCTAAAGCAATAATTATCATCAATACAATGCATTTACTCTTAGGAGTGAATTACAGTCATTCAGAACTGCTCAGTTCCTACTTTGCCTAACTCTTCTCCCACAAGAAACTGCTCAAGTTAGGGAAATAGATCAAATGATGAATGGAAAGAGTTGCAGCCCAAGAGTGATAAAGTGGTGGTAGGGAAGCACCTTTCCACTCTAAATGAATTGAAGTCTTCTGGGCTGAATTTCATCCTAGGATATTAAAAAAAAACCCACCACTTGATGTAATCTCAGGCCCTCTATCTATAATGTTTGAAAATTCTTGGTGAACAGATTAAATGTTGTGGGACTGGAGGCAGGCAAATATTACAAATCTTCAAAAGAGGGGGGACAGGAGGGAGGATACCGACAATTACTGCCCAGTCAGCTTGATGTCAGTACCTGGAAAGCTTCTAGAACCGATCAATATGCAGTTAGTCTGTGAGCATTTAGAAAAGAATGTTGTGATCACAAACAGCTAGCAAGGTTTTCTAAAGAACAAGCCATGCCAAACTAACTTTGTCTTCCTTTATTGATAAAGCTACTAGCTTGGTAGATCAAGGGAATGCTTGACTTAGTAAATCTTGATTTCAGCAAGGCTTTTGACAAGTTCCCCAATGATATTCTTCTTGTTGGTAAGCTGGCAAAATGTGGGTTAGATGGTTCTACCATTGGGTAGATTTGTGGCTCATTGATGGACCATACCTAAAGATTGCTGACTGATGGCTCCTCATCAACCTGAAGAGAAGTGACAAATGGGATGCCAGAGGGTTCTGTCCTGGACCCCGTGTTGTTCAAAATCTCTATAAATGGCTTGGATGAAGGAGTAAAGGGGATGCTCCTTAAATTGGGGATGCTAATTGAATCTGCAGATGACTAAACTGGGAAGACTCAATATCATCTTGACAAAATGAATTCAACAGAGATAAATGTATGTAATGATCTACATTTATGTAGGATAATTCAGTTGCACAAATACAGGATGGACAACACCGGGTACGACAGCAGTATATGTGAAAAGGATCTAGGGATTTTAGTAAACCACAAGCTAAGCTCAGCCAGCAGTGCTAAAAGGCTAATGAAATTCTAGGCTGCATCAACAGAAGCGTAATATCCACTCTATTCTGTTACTACACTATTCTGTTTGGTCAGACCTCACTTGGAGTACTGGGTCCAGTTCTGGCACCACAGTTTAAAAAAGATATTGACAAACTGGAATTTGTCCAGAGGAGGGTGACAGTGAGGGGCCTACAGCCCAAGTTCTATGAGGTCATTCCTTTATTGTGGTAAGAGCTGCCATAGAGAGGGTAGCAACCATATTGTCGTAAAAAGGGTATTTACATTTAAACATGGGATCTTAAATCAGTCTTGAAACACACACACACACACACACACAAAATCTTCCTGTGACATACAGTTCCCCCCCCCCCAACATTAATCAGGCTATAGCTTCAAAAGCAGCTGAGTTTGTATTCCTAATACTTGGTGTCTTGCTCTGAGGAATTCCCTATTCTGCAGTATGAGGTTCAAAATGCATTTCTGGAATTGCACATTTACACTGTTGTAAGGCTGTACTAACATTAAATGATTCAGCAAAGAAAAAGATGTACGAGATTAAGATTAACTCCCACTTTGTTCAAGTTGGATTTTTATGACTGCGTGTTATCTCTGACATGGAAAGCATTTCAAGGGAAATAACATTTGCTGTGGGCCAAGTACAGCATTGTATTAGGAAAACTGAAACATAATGGAGTTCAGAAGGTACAGATAATATCATATGTAGAGAAGGAACGTCTCATGAGAATGTATTCAGTTTAATAGCTTCAGGGCAATGATGAGCATAAGAGTATTTTGACTCTATTATCATAAATTAGATTACAGTAATTGTAAATACAGCACTACTTGTTTTAATAGGCTCGGATCCTGAATTTGCTCTTGCTGGCAGGAGTGTCCCCTGAGTGGAGCTATGTTTACTGATTGCTCCTACTGGTGGAGGGAAAGACCACTTTTGCACTTCTGTCTTCCTCCTACAACTTCTTGCTCCCTCCAAAACATTTGCTCCAGAGAGTTGAGGAAACTTCCAGAACAGAGGGACTGTAGCTGAAGCTGACTATTATGATATCGATTCAAAGGACTATTTGTTTGGGGCATATATTATAGGGCTAGACTGAGAAATCCAGTCCAATATTTCTTTTGCTGCTTCTGGGGGAATTTGAGGGTGTGTGTGAAAGGCTCCTGGGAGTTCAGGGGGAGTATGCACGTGTATGTGTGTGTGTGTGTAAGAGAGAGTTCAATGTGACTCTAGCTAAGTGGGTGTAGGATTGCAGCCTAAATCAATTTTAAGAAAGGGATGTTTTATTACCTGAACTAATACCTAAGCTAGGAAAATATTCTTTGCTTGAGATGGTAACATGATGGTAATAATAATCATTTGTGATGGAATATTAAGTCCTATGAATAGGAAGCAGAAATCCACAAATTTGAGTTATTAGTCTATTCATGAAACCTATTCAATGTATGCTAACTAGGAGAAAATCATATTATTATAGTAAAAGAATAATAATGATTATACAGGTGTGTCTTCTGTGCTGTGAGAATCAGCAAAAGTCACTGTGATATTCCAAAAGAAACAAAAGTATGTTTCTCTACTTTTATTTCAAAGTAAAAAAAAAAAAAAAGAGTTGGTGATCCAAAGCTCCTTGTTCTACTTTAGAAGTAGTGCAGTAGTGAACATTATATATTTTTTGTATTCTGCATTGTTCTGCGACTTGTTGAATTTGCTGCATCTTTCAGGTAGATACTATGGACATAATCCGGAACTGATTTCCTGACATTAACAGGATAATGCTGCAGTAAAGTTGTTGAAGATTGCAGCCTAAGGCTTGAAGATTTTATTTAACTAGCTTGCTTGTATTGTACTCTCCCTATTAGCCATGACCTATTAACAAAGGCAGGCTGTTAGAATTATATTTGCTATGCCAATGACTTCTATAGCGTTTGCACTTTTATAGCTTAAATGTACCAAAGTTAAAACAAAGAAAGATGGTAAAATCCATGTATATGGGTTGCTCAGGTCAATGTTCCCATTCAGGTTCTTCTTAGACAATAAAGAATAATGTTAACAGTTTAAAAATCATATTATATGTTAGAGCCCTACTGTCAAACCTAGATTTCATGAAAATCAAATTCTCTACATGGTCCTTAGATTGCTCCATATGGAATGAAAATCTATATAGACACCCACAGTCCAGTGATGCCTTCTTGTCAAGGGGACTGCAGTATGGCCACAGAACTCCCTCCTCCCACCACACACAAGGTCTTCAGCATTTATTGAGGGGAAAACTCCGCATGCACAAAACCAAACATACATGGACCTTCTTGCTCTGTTAAAAAGATTAAGGATGATCACATAAGCAGGAACTCTGTGCACATCATAAATGAATTCATGGAACAGAAATCACTGTGCCTTCAGCAGGGAGCTGCCAGGAAAGAAAAGATGAAAAGCAGATGGGTTGAAATAGACTGCAACTTTATGGTTTAATCACCTGTCCCCATATGTGACTATCCATATACTACGATCTTCGTAGTATATGGATAGTCACATATCCATATATAGGCTCTTCTCCAGGTTCCCACCACCACCTGAAGTATGGCGGATGGCTATCAGGGACATGGCCTTCCGGTGGTGGTGTCCTGATTGTGGAATGCTCTCCCCAGAGCAGCTTACCTACCCTGATGTCATATATATATATATATATATATATATATATAAAAATTTTGTTTTTATTGTGTTTTTGAATGTTGTAAGCTGCTTGAAGAATTTTATTGAAGGGTGGCTGGGGTATAACAGTGCAATCTTATAAAATGTCAGAAGTAAGTCCTATTGAGTTCAATGGGGCTTGCTCCCAGGTAAGTGGGTATATAGGATTGCAGCTTAGATTGCTTACAGCTTCCATGAAATTGGCATATAACAAGCTTCTGGTCCTGGCCATTTCTGGGTAACCCAGCGAAGGAGAATGGCCTAAAACAACGGACAGAATCAATTGCTCATGCAGTGCTCATAGCCACCAATTTAGGAGTGAGGCTGGCAGCTGCTCACTATGCAGGACTAACCTAGATGTCTAAATAGGGTCTTACAGGGAGTCCACCCCTGCTTCTCCTCCTAAACTATGGTCCCTACCTATTGTCCAAGTATCACTGGAAGAATGCTCCCTTTCTTTATTCCACCACCAACCAATGGAAGCTTCAGCAACTCCACTAGACCAGACTGCAGTCAGCCAAATATCATTTCTCTTTTTTGAAAGGTGCACTGCATCATCTGTATGACGGAGTGAGAGGCAGAAGCCCAGGGAGGGGCCAACCTGAACATTCCAGAGGCTCTGATTGGTTGAAGGAGAGGATAGAACCCCAGGGAGTTGACAGTTAAGGGTTGTTGGTTGTCAGTTGGGAAGAGAGTGGGTTGGAGTGAGAGAGGGAGTGGAAGGTTAATAGCGTAGGTAGGGAATGGTGGTACTGAAGAGAAGAGTTCAGACAGGAAATCTAGTAACTAAGTTGTGAGAAAGCAAACGTGAAGGTGTTAGTATAGAACAATTCACAGGAGTCTCCACTTAGGGAGTGAAGGACCTTCTGTCTGAGGAAGAAGGTGATACTCTGGACCAGTGTGAGGGACAGTTGAGTTCCCTGGTCTGATACTGTAACTTTCAAGTAACCAAGCCAAATTGATACAAAGAGCACTGTATAACATCTGCCTGCCTTTAACCTGAATCTAAGCAAAGAACAAGTTTGAATTAACTGTTGAAAATCCAAGTTATCTGTGCCTGAGTTGAATATCAGTTTTGAGACTTTGTTAGAACAATAAATCAATCTTTTTATTCAAAGTTCTAATTCTCCAGAGTCTGACTGGTGACAGGAAAGTAAGAAGTGAATTAACGGAGGGGCACCCTGCTTCAAGTAATCAAATAAAACAAACTGCTCTTAATAAAGACAAACAAATGTGGGTGAACAGCTACATATAAGACCTAAGACATATAATCGGCTAACGCAGTTTAAGAAGACAACTTCAAGTCTGAAGTGACCCATACAAGGGGGCACTTGGTGAGAGCGAAGTACACATTGAGGGTGTGGGCTTTGCAGCACACGCTCTGGACACTTTGTTTGAAACCTGCACATAATCACTCCTCTGCTGCAAGATGGCTAAAAAGCTGATTCCTGTCTGCCTAAACCTTTGACCTGGATATTCAGTTCTAACATAGAGATAAAGGAGGTGTGCTTGGAGAAGTACACACATACATCAAAGACTTCTATGCCCTGAAGACCTGAGTTAGAAGGTCAACACAACCATTTTCCCTAGCAAAACTATTAGCTTATAGCAAACAGCATAGAAGTTGCTCTCTCTCTCTCTCTCTCTCTCTCTCTTTCTTTAACCCTGCTTTATATTTTGCATGCCACTGTATTCCATTACAGTTGTTGGAGAAGCTGGACAATATTTTCCTTAAGTATTTGTATAATATAAAGGCATCTCCAACAAAACTGTCTCCATCTTTCAAACTGGTTTTATAGTGATTTCTATGAATACATACAGACTTGCTTGGTGTGGAATATTATCACCTATTTGGGTAAGAGCTGTTGAACTCGTATCCCTGATATGCTCAGTTCACATAAGTGTTTTGGATGGGAAATGCATTCTGATGTAATGTTTTCATGACTATGCATCCACCCATAGTAGTCATTCTAAAAGCCCTCTATCTAGGGAATAAAGAAAATGGCATAAAATCTATTAAAAAAAAAAAAAGATTCTTTAAAATATCCTGTGAAATTCTGGGAATTTGCTATTTTGGGTTCCCCATGAACTATTAGGAAAAATAATCAGCAAAATGAAAATATTCAGCAAAATGTTACTCCCCCAGATTCACCACCCACTTGTATAGTTGAGAATTTCATGCTCAACTGTGGATCCAACCCAATATATTGGGTTGAAGGAAACAATGGGCTTGGTCCAAAAGGCTTTTGACAAAGTCTCTCAGAGAAAACTCCTGAACAAACTTAGCAGTCATGGAATAAGAGGACAGGTCTTATGGATCAGTAACTCATTAAAGAACAGAAAGCAGAGAGTAGAATAAATGATAAATTCTCCCAGTGGAGGCATGTAAACAGTGGAGTCCCACAGGGACCTGTATTGGGACCAATGCTTTTCAACTTATTCATAAATGATCTGGCAATAGAAGGGAGCAGTGAAGTGGCCACATTTGCTGATGACACCACATTATTTTGGGTGGTTAAAACAAAAAGGAATCGGGAGGAGCTCCTAAAGGATCTTTCCAAACTGGGAGAATGGGCATCAAAATGGCAAATGTAAGCAAGTGTAAAGTGATGCACGTCGGGGCAAATAATCCCAACTTCAAGTATAAACTGATTGGATCTGAGGTAGCTGTGACTGACCAAGAAAGAGATCTTGGGGTTGTGGTGGACAGCTCAATGAAAATGTCAATCCAGTGTGTGGTGGCTGAGAAAAAGCCAAATTCCAAGTTGGGCATAATTAGGAAAGGAATTGAAAATAAAACTGCCCTTATACAAATCTATGGTGTAACCACATTTAGAATATTGTGTACAGTTCTGGTCACTGCACTTAAAAAGGACATTGTAGAGTTGGGAAAACTGCAGAAAAGGGCAATTAAATGATCAAAGGACTGGAGCAACTCCTCTATGAGGAAAGTTTACAACATCTGGGATTGTTTAGCTTAGAAAAAGGTGAGTGAGGGGAGACATGACTGAGGTGTACAAAATTATGCACAGCATGGAGAAAGTGGATAGGGAGACATTTTTCTCCCTCTCTCATAATACTAGAACCTGGGATCATCCCATGAAGCTGACTGGTGGGAGATTCAGGACAGATAAAGGAAGTACTTCTTTACACAGCACATAGTTAAACTATAGAATTCACTTCTATAAGATGTAGTGATGGCCACCAATCTGAATGGCTTTAAAAGGGGATTGGACAAATTCATGGAGGATAAGGCTATCAATGGCTACTAGTCCTGATGGCTATATTATACCTTCCATATCAGAGGCAGTATGCCTATGTACACCAGTTGCTGGGGAACATGGGTGGGAGGGTGCTGTTGCACTCATGTCCTGCTTGTGGGATCCTGTGGACAGCTGGTTGGTCACTGTGTGAACAGAATGCTGGACTAAATGGACCCTTGGTCAGATCCAGGATGGCTCTTCTTATGTTCTTATGTACTCCTTCCAGTCCTTGTTTCTTTCATCGAATATTATGACTTAACAATATAGTTTTATTCAGTATTAATTCTCAGAAGGAAATTATCTTCAAAAAATCCTTATAATTTTCTTCCTTTGACCTGTTGACAAATTCATTCCCACCCCCTTCTGTGAAATGTCTAGTGCCCCAATTTTTCCATTTGCAAATATGATGGAGAATTTCAGGAGGCCATTTTTGCTCAGCTCTACTTGTTGGTTGGAAACTCAATACCTTTTTATACTTGTTGGGACTGTTGCCTCTGCACATTCAAGGCCAAGGGGGCATATATCTTTGCAGGAGTAGGCTAAGAGTGTGGGCACACATGGTCTAAGAAGAAAAGAGATCAATTCTAAGGATTCTGTGGAAAGAGGACTAAGGCAAGCACAGGAGTAGGAGAGGAAAGCACAGGGACAACTCATCCAAGAAACAGTCAAGGGCACATGTTAATGTAACACAGGCTCCAGCAGGTCTAGGCCATTTGCAGAAGCCAAATCCAGTTCTGCCTCTGTAAAGTCAGAGTAAAATCAGCCTTGGGCTTTTGTACTGCTGAATATCAGCTGGCGGGGGAGTGGCTACTAGTCATAATGTCTATATATTCCCACCAATATTGGAGGCAGTATGCTGGGGAACACAAGCGAGAGGGTACTATTTAATTAATGTCTTGCTTATGGGCTTCCTATAGGCATCTGGTTGGCCACAGTGGACTAGAAAGGTCTTTGGTCTGATCCAGTGCAGCTCTTCTTATGTAAGACAGAATGAAAAGCTTGTTAAGGCCAGTTACTGATGAGCAGGATGTGAATTCCTGAACTCTTAACTGACTTTTTTAAGTGAATGTATTGGTGATAGACACTGGAGATAGATACATTTGTGTAAATAAACATATCTTGTGTATCACTGCTTTTTCTCTCTTCAAACTAGTGGGGGCGGGGCGGGGCGGGGCGGGGGGGAGACACACAGTATAGTTTATTTCCTTCTCTTCCTTTTTTTAGCTTTAATGTTACTTTTGGTGCTGCTGAGAAGTAACAGAGAAGGCTAGGGAATATTTATCAAGCTGGTAGACTCAAGCCTTTTGATGATATTTCCTTTGTTGCCAGGTCGCAGCAGAATAATAGAGTAAAATAATTGACTAATTTGTTCAGTGTCCCTTTCCTATGATGTTGCTATGTATTTGGATGTTTATCTTCCAAAGGGTTGTCACACCAAAAAGCATTCTCAAGTGAATTCATAACTTACCTTTATAGTGCTATTATTACTAGCTAAGGGCCTGCCAATACAATGGGCTATATTTTATTCTCTCATAAAATATTTTTTCTTATGCTCTGACCTCTTCATTGTTGGACTCCTCTATCCTTTCTAACTTTCCTGCCAATGCTATTGGATGCAGGGACAGGTCTAAACTAAAATGGCTTCCCAAGTGAAGAGCATCTTCAGTGGTCCCTCTCCTTTGTTTGACTTTGTAGTCCATTTCACAACTCTGATGCACAATTTGAATGCATGATTTATCCCTGCTGTGTAAGATATTGCAAAAATTCCTACAAATTAAACACACACGCACACACACACACACACACACACAAAGAATGCAGGTCAGTGTCACCAATTTACAATGATGAACTATTTGTACTACTTTATTCAGCGGATGGTTGAGTAGAGAGCATGTGACAGCTGCACTCTCTCTCCCAAATACACCCCAAGCATGGTGGCCCTCTAGCCTGGCATTCCAAGTGATTGCCTGTCCCTAAATCCACCAATGATTGGTTGATCTGCTCTGATGTCAAAGTGAGGACTGAGAAGTCCAGGGCGGATGTTCTGGATTCTAAAGGGAACCTGGATGGTATCAAAAATGGAATTTCAACATACGTACATGGGCAACTTTTGTTAATTTATACCACATCATCACTGCCTAGATTCCATGTGCTTTTGAATTGTTGTTATATTTATTTATTACATGTATCTTACCCTTCCAAGGAACTCAGAATGGCATAATTCTGCATTTAACGTATGGGCCCTTTTGTCATTACAGTTATATTTGAGGCATACTCTGCTCTCTAAATCTCTCTATATACATTGAAAACTTGGAGTGGGCTTTTATAATAGCATAAGTAACATAAGAACATTTTTTTAAATTTATTAACAGTATTTCCAGACCACCTTTAAACAAAAATATTCATGCGGTGGTTTACAAAAGAAATAAAATACACAAGCTTAAAATAATTCCAGTTAATACAGTATAATGAAGCTATATAAAAGTAACAGTGAAAATATCCCGCTAGTTCTCAGATACAGGATAAAGGAGTCTTCACCTATATCTAAAGAGGCACCTGGGAAGAACACTTATGGATTTCTAGGTGGAGTCCATTCATAACTCCTGGGCCACCACAGAAAACCCCCTGCTCCTATTAGATTGCAATCTTACCTCCCTAAGCTGTGGTACCTGGACTCAGACATTACTGGCAGGTCTTAAAACCAGACATTACTGACAGATCATAAAATCTCATTGGGAAGGAGCATGTCAAAGCCCCTGTCATCTGTACCTTGATCCAGAAAGAAAGTTCTAAACTGGTAAGTATTTGAGGTTGACTTTATGTAGGTCTCCATTTACCTCTGTGGATCACCAAGTTATTTGGAATGGAGAGATATAATATTTAATATTACATTTTTTTCATCCCAACCTTTCTCCAAGGATCTCACAAGGTGCACCACCACCACAACCCATTTTATCCTCAAAATAACCCAGTGAGGTAGGTTAAACGGAGGCACAGTGACTGGCTGGGTCTTCCTAGTTCTTGTCTAACCATTGGCTCTAATCACCAATACGAGCTATGCATGTGGCTGATCTGAAATAGCTGAAATGAAAAGGGCTGAAATCCTGAACAATGTTATGCACACCAAAGACCCCTTGAGTTAAATGAGACTAAGGTCACCCACAGTGCTATGATTAGCCCTGGAAGAGAAACTTCCACTTAACTTATAATTTATTAGCATTAGTATTATTTAAACCACCTTTCATTCCTATGGATACTATCATTTACCATAACATTTAGTCTGCCCCTTATCCTCAAATGCAAACTTATCAAGAATCTAACTCTGTTGTAACAAATTTAGCACAGTTCATTGCAGAGAGAGAGGGAAGGGAGGAAATAAAGACATGGACACAAAGCTTGGGTAGAACTAAGGTCTCTTTATTTATTTAACATGGGTAAAACATACCACCCCAGGATCTGCAAGTGCAAAGTGCAGAAATATGACCATCATTTCCTGCAGGCAACTAGCCTGCTTTCAGGGCGAGCCATTCCACCAGGGCACACAACAAAGAATACACCACTGTGAGACTGTGATGGGAACTGCCCTGTTCACACCCAACAGCCCACTTGGGTGCCTAGCCCAGAGAGAAGATGGAAAGTAAATTAGGTCATAAATTATTATTAGAAGCCTGACGTTAATTAGGTCATAAATTATTCCAGAATCTACCACGGTGTGCACATGTATTAACTGTAATGCCAAACATCCTAATTGTGTCAGTGTGAGTAATCTTCCAAAGAGGAAGGCACCCATTTTATCACCTCCCATCTATACAGGCAAACTCATCCAGGCTCAAATCCAGGAATGGACACAGCAGCAACCCCACCCCATCTCCGTATAGCCATAATCTACAAAACACAAGGTGCTGAAGATGCCTGCTAGTCCCAATGTACTCACAGTAAACTGGTAGATTTGGGTAACTGAAGGCTATCGTGTGTTAATTTGGTGGTCTAATCTGATTTCAAATGTCTACCTTTGCAACCCAGTGAGTGAGTCAGAGGGTAAAGCATGACCAGTGAAAAAGACCACAGACCCAAGATTTTAATGCATTTATGGATATACAATGCCTGAAAATGATATGATCTTCATATATAAGATAATATTACAAAGTTGTATTAGTCAGAACATCACATAAGAAAGCAATCAATAAAACATCAAAAAATATAAATGGTTTAAGAATAGCATAAGAATGGTTTTAGAATGTCATTAACAAAGCAATCAATCAATGACAGAGTAATCAATCAAAGTAGCTCTAACCTAACTGGGAATCTGCACTCTTTCTCCTTACTCTTTCCTGTCCATCTAGTTTGTTTGTTTTAGAAAGCAGACTTAGCAAATTTGTATAAAGCCATATTTACCCAGCCTGCATAGTGGGGCAAAAGATCCGGACGTCTCCAGATCTTCCACTTAACTTATAATTTATTAGTATTCCACTTAACTTATAATTTATTAGTATTAGTATTATTTAAACCACCTTTCATTCCTATGGATACTATCATTTACCATAACATTTAGTCTGCCCCTTATCCTCAAATGCAAACTTATCAAGAATCTAACTCTGTTGTAACAAATTTAGCACAGTTCATTGCAGAGAGAGAGGGAAGGTAGGAAATAAAGACATGGACACAAAGCTTGGGTAGAACTTTGGGTAGAAAGGAAAGCTGTCTCAGAGCAGAGGTAGATCAAAGCAGCAGCAGCAGCAGCAGCAGCAGCAATGACACTAGCAATGGTAACAACAGCAACAATACACACACCAAAAATATGTAACCCAAAACATCTTTATATAGTGATCAGAACAAGACCAGTTTTTTTCTGTTTAATTGCAGATTTATGTATAACTATGCAAGTAGACATAAGCTTAGATAAGGGGTGGCAGAAAGTAAATCTCCAGATGCTTTAGACTTCAACTCCCAGCACTCCTGACATTTGACCATGCTGGCAGAGGCTTCTGGGAATCGAAGTCCAAAATATCTGGACTTCTGCCCACTCCTGACATAGAACATGGATGTCCATCATATGGTAGATGGGAGAATGCAACCAGGACCCCCATGTCTAGCAAAGTTTTGCACAGTGGGCATCCATCCCAATCCATCATGGCTGCTTTAGAATCTGCAGAATCCATTGGTCCCTTGCCCTAGCAGGACCAAACCAACAACTTATGTCAAGTTCCAGCCCAACCCTAGGTACTCCAGTCCAGGCCTTTACCAAGAACAGCTTTACATTTGACAGAGATAGACCCCAGTGTGCTCAACAACACATACCTGCACTATGCCACATTCCGTGGTCCCTTGAGGCTTGCAGGGGAAGTTGGTAGCATCCAATGGCAGTCAGAACAAGTCAAGAAGAAAACAGAATATTGGATACAGTAGCTGAAAGTGGGTTCTCCTGCTGGCTGGAACTTTCTCCTACTGCAACAATAGGACAATGTTGTCTCAGCAGGGATCTAAAGCCAACTGAAGCCTTATGGAGTCTGACAAGACCTGTGATATGGTCACCTCTGCCCCTCTTGAGGAGCTGACTGGACTCTTAAAGAGCCCTCACCTGATTTTGTAGCCTGAGGCTTCTGTGTGGCTGGGGAGTTGGAGGTTCTGCCAGGGACTGATCTGCTGAGAAGAATATCAGATCTGTGTCTTCTGGCCCGAAGGACGCTGAATAAAGCACTGACTGTCCTACACCTGAGGAATTAGGTGTAGGCCTGTGCCTCTTCCTCATTAGAATCCTCTGCTGCATATTGGAAGGTCTTGGAGCTGTGAATCATGCCATGTTAGCCTACATGAAGTTATGACAAGCACTCAAGCAGTTGAACATCTCCCACATCTAGTTTTCTATATGTAGGGAATGTTATGGGGCTGCAGAACAGCATTAATCATATGCCTGCACCAGCAGTCTAAAGTGGTACAGCTGAGATGCAAGTTCACCAGAACTAGGCTGGATTCTCTAATACCTTGCAGGAAGGATGGAATGGGATACTATGCTGTGAAAGATCTTTCCTGGACCTGCATCATGTGCAAATCAACAAAACTCAAGCTCATCAAAGTTCTCCAAGTTCCATCTTGGCTTATTCTTACTCAAGTATGTATCAAATTGCGATCTTTGTTTTTTTTCTTTTCACATGAAAATCCATCCATATTTTGCGTGTACATTTCCAAATGTACACATGAATTGTGCACATCTTTGAAAGGTATGCATAATTCTCCCATTGATTAAAGTGTATATATGTGTATTTTTCAAAAGTATGCATTTTCCATGAGCATTTTTCAAATGTACATGTGTGTTGAACCTTTTTTTTGGGTCCAAAAATCACATTGCATGCATGCTCAGAAATGTTTGGACTTTGAGCACAGATTGCATCTGAGTCTGTGATTGGTTCTTGTGGAGGAAGGGGGGGCTGGCTGGCCCGCCACACCCACACCCTTTCCTACTCCAAAGGAACCAAGACCCCCAGAGATCTCAAGTACCAGATTGCCAGCCTCAGCTGTCTGCAACCCTACTTGGATCTCTGTTGAGGGACTCGCTTTTAATTCTGTAACCTGGATTTAGATACTGAAGCCACAGAGTACTACAAAACCCATGTGGGGTAAAACCAAGACAAGGTTTATTCTGGTAGCATTTTACAACAAGATTAGGGAAATGAGAGAAGCACACAAAATAAAGAGAGAATACTTTAGTACACAGTAAAGCTGCAAAACAATAAAACCTGATTCCTTAATATCTCTCAGGCATACACCTATGTTACCTGAGGGTATTCTCTTCAAGGGTTAAATCCAGCACAGCCTTGCCTCCCGATGGAGAATTACCACACCTACCCGAAGGTCCGAGATGGGTAAACTCCTACAAGGCTTGCCTTCACCAGAGCCCTCATCCAGCTCATTTCACCAGGAGCTAACTGGGATCGGATCCTGATGGGCCCCCCAAAGGCTTGGGGCCTCTCTTTGGCTTGCCGCCTTCCCCAATAGCCAGGGTAGCCGGTAGCCACGCAATCCAGGACCAAGACCAAAAACCACGCTTTGGGAAATATACCTTTCCCCCCCCTCCCCTCCTCTGCTGCCTCTTAGCCAATCACCATGCACCTCACCTGGCCAGGCAGGGGGAAGGGAACTCATGACTCATGGCTTGAACTACATTTACATATGAACGCTTTCAGCCTGGCTCCTCCAGACCTCCAGGCGCCAGGCCCCATATTATGTTTTTTTTTTTTTTTTTGAATTTTTTTTTTGAATTTTCCAAAACAACATTTGGCTTCCGCCTCATTGTCTGACAAACAATACCAATCCTTATCCAATATATAAGTTTCTTCTATTTTCACATAATGAATTTCTATCACACCCATCTTCAGAAATCAAAACCAAAAGTTATTAAGTCACTTCCCCTCCTCCCCAAGAAGTCCACCAGAGGTTTCCAGTCTTTCTTGAATGAAGTTTAAAAAATTTCTCTAATTAAGCAAGTCAATTTTGCCATCTCTGCTAAGTCCAACATTTTCAACAACCAGTCTTCTATAGTTGGTATAGTTGCTTCTTTCCATTTTTGAGCATAGATTATTCTTGCTGCCGTCAACATATATTGTAGTAATGTTCCATAGTCTTTCTCAAGTTGCAAGTCTATTATACCCAATAAAAACATTTCTGGTTTCAGTTTAATATTCACTTTTAAAATCTTTTGTATCCATGTGTGTATTTGTACCCAATATGTTTTCACTTTTTTACATGTCCACCAAACATGATAAAATGTTCCTTCATGACTTTGACATTTCCAACATACATTTGACACATTATTATACATCTTAGCCAATTTCACAGGAGTTAGGTACCAACGATACATCATCTTGTAAAAATTCTCTCTAAGATCAGAACACAGTGTAAATTTTATACCTTTAGTCCACATGTGTTCCCATTGTTCCATCATTATATTATATCCAAAGTTCCTTGCCCATTTAACCATACAGTCTTTAACTTGTTCTTCTTCTGTCCCAAACTTCAACAAAATTTATACATTTTTGCAATTACATGATCATCACCTGTACACAATTGTATTTCAAATTCAGACTTATCCTCTTCTATATCATACATTCTTTTATCCACTTTAAATCTCTCTAACAATTGCATGTATGAAAACCAGTGTAAGTTATGACCTTGTGTTACTAAACAATCCCGTGTTTTAATCCAATGTGTTCCCTGACGCAATTCCAATATTTCTCTGTATTTTAACCAGTTCTCATTGCTTGTCATTTCTTTCCTGTATAATGCCTCTTGTGGTGATATCCATAAGGGTAATTTTGGGCATAACCTAGGCTTGTATTTGTTCCAAACTCTTAATAACGCCCTTCTGATATAGTGGTTCTTAAAATCTACATTAACCTTAGCTTTGTCATACCACAAATATCCATGCCATCCAAACCTTAGATCATGCCCTTCTAATTCTAGAAGTCTGTTATTTCTCAATGTCACCCATTCCTTCAACCAAACAAAACAGCAAGCATTAAAATACAATTTCAAATCAGGTACACCCAATCCACCCCTTTCTTTCGCATCCTGTAGAACTATATATTTAACACGTGGTTTCTTTCTTTGCCATATAAATTTAGATAAGTCCTTTTGCCATTCTTTAAAGGGCACATCATTAGTTAAAATCGGTAGTGTTTGAAATAAGAACATCATTCTTGGTAAAACATTCATTTTTATCACAGAGATCCTACCCAGCAAAGACAATTTTAGTTTCTCCCATTTCAACATATCATTTTTAATTCCTAACCATATCTTAACATAATTGTTTTGAAACAACGTGGAATTCGAATTTGTCATTATGATACCAAGATATTTTACTCTTTTTTCAATTTTAAAACCCGATGTTTGCATCAATATCTGTTGGTCTTCCGCTCTCATATTCTTCACCAACATTTTTGTTTTTTCATGATTTACCTTGAATCCTGCCAACCCTCCAAACTCATTTAATTTATCCAACAGAGTTTGCACTCCTTGTAGTGGATTTTCCAAGACTATCATCAAATCATCTGCAAAAGCTCTCAACTTGTATGATTCTTTTTTAATTTTTATTCCCGGGATTTTTCCATCTTGCCTAATATTTCTAAGCAAAACTTCTAGAACTAAAATAAACAGTAGTGGATTTAATGGACATCCTTGTCTTGTTCCCTTTTGTATCATACAGGGCTTTGTCAATTCACCATTAACAATTATTTGTGCTTTTTGTGTCGAATATATCGATTTTATTCCTTTAATAAAATTCTCTCCAAAATCCATTTCATTCATTACTCCAAATAGAAAACTCCAGTTCACGTTGTCAAAAGCTTTTTCAGCATCCAAAAAAATCAGTGCTGCTTGTTTTTCATTATGACAATTTAAATATTCCAACACATCCAACGCAGTTCTAATGTTATCTCTTAATTGTCTTTTAGGCAGAAAACCACATTGATCCTGATGAATAAACTCTTGTAAAATTTTCTTTAGTCTTTCAGATAGAATCATTGTAAATAATTTGTAATCATTATTCAATAGTGAAATTGGCCTGTAATTTTTAACAGAAGTCAAGTCTTGTCCTTCTTTAGGTATCAATGCAATATTAGCCTCTCTCCATGTATCTGGTAACTTCCCATTTTGTAGGATATTATTCATAGTCCTTTGTAGTGGTTGTAACAACTCATCTTCAAAACATTTGTAATAAATTGCTGACAGTCCATCAGGGCCCGATGTTTTCCCTTTTTTTGATTTCTTAATTGCTTCAGATAATTCTTGTATAGTTATAGGGCCATTCATAATTTGTCTTTGATACTCTGTAATCTTTGGCAAGTTTTGCCGTTGCAAATAATCTTCTATTCTTTTTCAGAAATTTTTTCCCCTTTATATAATTGTGAATAAAATTGAAAAAACGCTCTTTTCATACCCAAATTATCCGTTATTTCAGTGTTGTCCTCCAACAGCTTAAGTATTACTCTCTTCTCTCTCTCTTTCCTTATTTTATATGCCAACCATTTCCCTGGTTTATTAGCAAATTCAAAATTCCTTTGCTTGGCATAACTCAATTTCATTTCCAGTTCTTGCGTCATCAACATAGATAACTGCCTCTGCAGTGCTTTAATTTGCCATGAAATATTAGTATTATTTGGAGATTTTTCTAATTCCTTCTCTTTCTCTCTGATTTCCAATAAAATCTTTTCTGTCTTTTCTTGTCTCTTTTTTTTAAGAAAGGAGTTATGTCGTATAAATTGTCCTCTGATGAAGGCTTTACTTGTATCCCAAACTATTTGTAAATCCACACCTTTGTCTAAGTTGTTTTCAAAAAATTCTCTCAGTTTATGCTTACAGTCTTGGACCACCCTTTCTTGTTTCAATAATGATTCATTAAATCTCCATCTAAATGAACACTTCTTCCTTTTGAAAGTCACAGAAACTGGATTATGGTCAGAAAACGTTTTTGGCAATATTTCAGCTTTATAGATTTCCATAGCCATAGCTTTCGACAACCAAATCATATCAAGTCTTGCATGTGATTTATGTCTATCAGAAAAAAATGTAAATTCTCTGGAGTCTCCATTTTTAGTTCTCCAAATGTCCACCAACTCCAGATTTTCTATTAATTCAAAAAAACTTTTTGGCAATTTCCCCTGATTTTTTCTTATATCTTTTTCCGAATGTCTATCTTGTTTTGGTGACACCACTCCATTCCAATCTCCCATTAAACACCAATTTTCGTATGTAGATTCCAAAAGTCTATCCATAAGACGTTTATAAAACATAGATTTGTTTTCATTTGGTGCATAAACCCCTACTACCAATATTTTCTTTCCCTGAGATATTAACTTCTACTCCAACGTATCTACCTTGTTCATCTGAGAAGATCAATATTGGAGAAAGTTTATTCTTTACATATAAAACCACACCATTTTTTTTCTTTGTACTAGCTGAAATAAATTCTTCTCCAAGTTACTTTTGTATCAAGTATTTTGAATCTCTTTTATTTGTATGTGTCTCTTGTAAACAAATCAAATCCAACTTCAATTTATTCAAATAATGAAATATTTTTCTTCTCTTTTGTGGTGCATTCGCACCATTTATATTCCAAGACAAAAATTTGTAATCCATTTTTAATCAGATTAATTTGTAATCCACATAGGAGTTTCTAAACTGCACCTCCAGTCTCATCCCGATACCCTTGTGGTTTTATTTCCCACTTTTCCACAAAATTTCTCGCCTCCTCCACCGTACTGAACTTATATCTCCTTTGGTTCATGGTAAAACTAACTCCTCCTGGCAATTCCCATCTATATCAAATATTTTGCTGTTTAAGCTTCTGAGTCAAAAATATATATTCTTTCCTTTTTTGCAAAATCCTTGATGGAATTTCCTTCAAAACAATTATTTCCACGTCTTTCCCCTCATCATTCACCATCATTTTCTCCTTATAGTGTTGTTGGATAACTTGATCTCTTAAACTTTTCCTGACAAACCAAATCAAGACATCTCTCGGGACTTTATTTTTAACAGCAAAACCAGAGTTAATTCTGTAAACTCTATCAATTTCTGCTTGCATAACTTTCATTTCCATCCTCAAAAAATCTGCTAACAGCTCAATAATCCTCTTTGTAATGTCTTCTGATTGTTGTTCTGGAATTGATCTCAATCTTAAACAACACTCATTTCGCCTTAGCTCCATCAGCGCCAAATCGCTTAAGCATTTTTCAAGATGTTGTTCTGTCTCTTGACATTTAGCTTCTAAGGTCAAGACCTTCTGATTTGTGCGACCCAACTCCTGGGAAACTTGTTCATGTGATGTTTGCATTTTATTAATTGTTACTTCTAAACTTGTCAATCTTTCATCAAGTTTTTTCTCTAATTTCTCAAAGGATTGTTTTTGTTCATTAAAAAATTTTGCTTGCTCTTCTGAAGACTTTTGACATTGGTCCATCATGTCTGTCATTTTTAACATCATTAACTTAAAACTCTCAGCCATTGTTTGATTTTCTTCCACATGGGAAGATTTCCTTCTTTCTTCCACTTGCCTTGAGTCTTTTTTTGCTGGCATCATGCAATATATATGTTCTTTTTAACACTGCTACAGCTTCTGTCTGATTTACGACAGGTGGCAGGAATTACCTAATCTTATCTTGTTCTTGGTATTTCAAAACAAGCCGACTTTCCCCATGACGTAAGAGCAAAAATAGTTCACATTTAGCAACCTCCCATTCGACATTAAGTAAAAAAAAATAAAAAATACACAGTCCAATTAATTCTTCTGAAACTGTATATACTCCTTATTTCTTGATTACTTCTTGACCATTTATTTGTTTCGGTTTTGGTTTAAGCAGTTTTGTTTCTTCACCCCCCTTCTTCTCCGATACAGAAAATAGAAACTGACCTGGGAATGGTGAGTCTGCCAGACGCTGGGGTCTTTAACTCATAAATTTTTCTTCTTAAAAAGATGTTACAAGGAGGCTTGCGGATCTTGTCTCATAAATCAGAGCATAAGCCCTAATTCAGAGATACGGAACCTGGTTCGAGGACGTTGTTAACTCCTGCCACTCCCCTGCCGCTCAGAACTTGCCGGAGGAAGAATCTCTCTACCGAAAAATCCCGCCTCTGACAAGGAGCTTGCACCTACGGAGCATATGAGGTTAATCCTTCGATCTGTCTCTTATCCAAGTCAGATTGATAGCCAGAAGTTTTATCTGGTTACCCCAGAAACCAGGCTGCTTCTTTTCCCTGGGCGAGAGCCCTGCGAAAAAGCTTCAAACCGCCATTCCTGTTCCTCCGGAAGCTCCCCCATATTATGTTTTATGTACCTTTTGCTTCCTCCCAGCCCCCTCAACTGGCCCCACTTGGTTTACACATGAGGAGGCATGTGTGTGTGTGTGTGTGTATGTGCATGCATGCAGGAACCCCCAAAGGTCCCTTTCTCCACACGCTAACTATGCACACCCCACCCCCAGCCTTTAGCCGGTTCACACATGAGAGTGTGTGTGTGTGTGTGTGTGTGTGTGTGTGTATGAACCCGCAAAGGCTCTTTTTCTCCACAGTTCGAAAGGTGTGAAATGGGTAAATTTTGATCAAAAATGAGCCAAAATGAATCTCTCATATATACCTACCTTAATGCAGAGAGATAACTTTTCAGCTTCTACATGGCTTAGTATCGGCCTTCACAGTGATTCTTCTAAGGCACCCATCATGGGAAACTGGCAGAGAATTAAAAACATGCATGGAGCAACATGTGAAGCTCTACCCAAAAGAAATAGGACTAAACCAAGACCCATGAAAACACAGATGGCAACATTGCACTCTTAGGGGAAAGGCGTCCTGGGTGTATCTGATATTTTAACTTTGAACAAAGATGAGAGAGCAGAGAACACAGATGAGGCAATTACAAAATCTGGACTTTAGTCCACATAAAAGTCTGCATTTAAGAAATGCACATTCTGCAATCATTGTAGGTCTCAGAGAGATATCATGGTGGAACAATTCTTCATGGAACAAAAAGTAAACACAAATAGCTGTAAGTTCAGCTCCCAGATGAGCAAGATGATAAGGGATAAAATTGTTTTCAGAGTTACAGATGAGAGGCTAAGAGGGAGGCTGCTGTGAGCCCCTGACCTCACACTCGAGAATGTGATGCAGCAGAGTCAACAAGGGCTCTGTTGCTGCACAGAAAGGCCAAATACAATAAGTAGTGAGGATGAGGAATTACATGTGATTGCTCAATGCCATCCCCATGAGAGAGATAGAAGCAATCAGCGTATCCTACCCCTCAGAGAAAGGCAAATTGATCTCACTGCAATTTTTTGCAGGAAGAGGAAATATAGGGTGAGGAGCTTGCAAAAGCCATTTAACTCTTGAGGCTTTGGGTTCAGATGTAACAGGAAACTGAGGTTTAAGAAACTACAACAGAAGCACTAAAGCCAGGCATGTAAGGGTAGGAAGGGAAGGGTGAGGATGGAACAGTATTTATTATAATGGGATAGTTACATCTCAAACAGGTCTATGTTACTAACATAGTTGGGTCCCAATTCTTGTTTAGCATAATGAAGCCCTTGGAATTCCCTCTCATCATAGGAGATACACTTGGTACCAACACTTTACCCCTTTTGGCACCAAGTTAAAACCTTTTTATTTGCACAGGGATTTTAAAACATATTTTCAAAATGTTACATTTTTTATACAAGTTAGTATCTTTTTAGCTGGTTGAATTACTTTTATGCCTTTTGATTTTATTGTATGACATTTAGATTTTAGATTTCTAGCTGTTTTTATTGTATTGTATTTAGGTTGTTTTTACTGTATTTCTTTTTGGTCATTTTATGTACACCACCATGACTTCCTTTTACAGATCAAGGCATGATTTTTGAATTTGTTAAATAAATAGTTCTAATTTAGTGTAACAAATAGGAAAGGTAATTTCAATATCTAAAGATAAGTGATGCATGAACTTAGCCAGAAGTCTTGTGATGATGGAGAAGTAGTAAATTCTACGGATACTTCCTCCCCCAAATGTTAGCCTTAATTAATTTCATAGAATTGCCCAAAGCTATGCATAGAGCAAAAAGAAGCAGCTTAAATGTAATGCTTACATGCAATAAGAAAAATTCAGCAAGAGCCATTTTGGTTTTGGAGTTAGCTACAGGGAACAGTGTTGCATAGAGGCAGCTTTCTACAATGGAGCCAAGAAGAACACAAGAGCTAGCTCTTTTTCTGTTTTTTCAGGGAAGTGAGGGTTACTTTCCTGAATCATCAATCATGACCCATCCCATCTAGTGTATTATTCCATTTTTGGTATCCAATAAGGTGCTTATGGAAGCTCCAACTTGAGGCACAAAGTGATGGTCTCTCCCTGCTGCTTCTCTCCTGACTTTCAGAGAGCTTCAGGCTATTGGGCGGTATTAAAATGAAATAAATAAATAAATAGCTAGTCAGTGCATCTTGTGGCTAGGGATGCCTGAGAAATTTGATCTTTATGAATTCTGATATGAACTAACCTAACTCACTGGGTGACTTTGGGCCAGTCATTGACTCTCAGCCTAACCTACCTCACAAGGTTGTTGTGAGGATAAAATGGAGGAGGAGGATTATGTAAGCCACCTTGGGTTCCTTGCAGGAAAAAAGGCGGGGTATAAATATAATAAATAAATAAATAAACAAATAAATAAATCTGCACCTCTGTGCCACATGTCTGGATCAGAACATAGGAATCCATTGGATTTATTTGCACATCTCCATATTTTGTAATAAAGTACTTACTCAAAAAATAAATGTGTCAAAATGGGGGGAAATATGTATTTTGAGATAAAATACATTCAATAATACACATTTAAATTAGGACTGATCTGAATGTTCTCCATGTCTGAGAGAGATTTAGAAAGTATGGAGAAAGTGGTCATTAAGTCTCCTTCATTCACTTCTGCAGCATTTTACTTACTCAACTTAGAGATCTGTTGTCTCTACAGGAGGAGACTCCTTTTTTAGAGGGAGGGGAGCTTTCTTGCTTTCTTTCTCTGGGTGGGGTGCTGTTGCCAAGGAAACCAATGTAATGTCAAATGCGCTGGGGCTCAAAGCTTTGCAGAACTCTCTGTCTGAATGTGCTGGAAGGGCACTCTGGTCATTATCATATCTTTTCTCCAGGCGCATATATATATATATATCCCCTCACTGTATTATGTGCTGGTGGTGTTATTTCACAAGCCATTGCAGGTCCAGCTGATGTGCTCCACTTCCACCAACACTGTGGGGCCTAGAACTGCCATTCTTTGCTATATTAGAAAGTTGAAAGAATTCCTTTACAGCTATCTTTACAGGAAAATGCCTTGTCCAGCAGTGCAGCATGCATGAAAAGCTGTTAAGCCACCAAGGGATACTTTGATCCCTAGGGGGTCTATGTTTAATATAGATAAGTTGTACAAATGTGTAGACTGAGCACATCACTTGATTATCCAAGAAAAGGAGAGAATGGAAATCCTAGTACAGCTGCCAAATGCCTCTTACTATAGTAGGAGCTTTCCCTTGTGTAATGGGAAAGTTCCCTTTTCTTTCTTTTTAGAATTGCATAGAATGAATCAATTTCCCTTATTTCACAACTTTTACACCTCTTTTCAACTCCATAGAATAGCCCCTCTTATAATACAGACAGTACTGTACCACCATGTCAGAGGAATCTGCTTTATGCTGAGCCAAACCATTGCTCCATCTAATTTTATATTGTGCAACTGTCAGGGGCTCGCCAGGGTTTTATATAGGAATTTTTTCTAGTCCTACATGGAGAGGTCAGGGATTCAATCTGAGATGTTCTGAATGCAAAACATGTGTGCTATTACTGAACAATGGCCATTCCTCTTAGTTCTCCAATTCTTTCTTAATTTATCCTTTTATTCTGGCAACCATATATCTTAACTCAATATTGAAAGGGTGATGACTATCTGCAAGGTATTGTTATCAGATTTCAACTTTCAAGTAGAGCTAAATATAACTTGGGAGGAAAAAGAAGTGTCACAAATTCTCACAGTTTGCATTTAAATTTTGACATTTTTAAAATTTTGTCTTCAATCCATTGTCAAATTTGTACATGAAAACCTGAATCTCAAAATTCACATTTCAAACTTTGAAGGAACAGAATTGCCCTCCATTTTTGTAGTTTGGATATTATTGGGTTAAATCTTTTTGTGTTTGTATGTGTGATTGTGAGTTTAAGCCAAAAATTAATGTAGAAGCTAGGATGTTTGCTCAGAAATCCAGGAGATTATAAAGTTTGCAGGATGTTCAACAGAAGGTCACAGGAATCGTAGAATCATAGAATAGTAGAGTTGGAAGGGGCCTATAAGGCCATCGAGTCAAGCTGCCTGCTCAGTGCAGGAATCCAAGTCAAATTCAATTCTCCAAGTCTCAAGTAGATGGCTGGAAAAGACCTGGAGAATTGCTGCCAGACAGAATGGCCAATAGTGCACTAGTTGGACCACTGATTTGGCTAAGAATAAGGGAACTTCATCACTAATCCAAGTGGTGCACTTCTACCCCCACCCAAAGTTCAACCTGGTCCTTCCCCAACATTGGTAAAGTCCATAAATCCAAGTACTGTGGTGACAAACCACACTTAGGAAATAGAAATTTGGGTTGCAGAAATGAACAAGAAGCCACACTCCTGGCTGGTTGGAGTTGGAGACAGAAAAACTAATTTTAAGATATAAATGCCTATGGCAGAAAGGGAGAAGCAGACAGAGAAACAGACTGAGGGAGGAGGAAAGGAGGCTGGATGGGTGGAAGGAAAAAAGGCCAGTCCTAGACAAAAAAAAGAATCAGACCTGCTGGCACTGGAGAAGTGCTGGAGAGTGCTCTGGACCATCGGCAGTAAGGTATTGCTTGGATAAGGGACCTGGATAAAATAAGGACACCATATAGTCAGGTTAGCTGGATGCATTTATCCCTCATCATTTTATTACCCTATTGCTCATATGGGTTTTTTTGGTGTTGTATCCATTCAGAGTTTAAAACTTTTTAGCTATTAACATTTCTCATCAGTACAATTTTAAACTCTGATTGAAACTTTGTGGTTTCTTTTATTTTGGGGTTACACACCCCACATCTAATAGCCAACCCCCATATTACCTAAAGTAAATACCTGAGACCCAGGGAGTTTTAAGGCCAGCTTGGTGGAGGTAGTCACAGGGAAAAAAATCCATCTGGTGGCCATAGAAAAGGCCACAGGAGGAGAAGGGCAAAAAGGAGTGATGCACACTATTTTGCTTGTTTTCCCTTCCACTCACAGAACAGGGTGTTGATGATGGTCCATGACACAAACATTGAAAATTTGCTAGATATTTGAATATATTTCAGTCTAGCTTTGACTATCTATCAAAATTTGACCCTTCATAGATTACTATAATGATTAATTCTGAGTTATTGCAACTTGAATACCTCGAAATAAATTACAACATGAAGTATTTTCATTCACACTGCAGTCCTATACATGTCTACTCAGGATCAAGATCCATTGAAATCAATGAAGCTTAATCTCAGATAAGTATGTACAGGATAGCTGCCTTAGTCTGCAATCCTATACCCACTTACCTGGGAGTAAGCCTCATTGAAAGCCTTTGGGACAGGGATAGGACACAAAGGTAACATAAAAATAAAATGCTATGAGGGAGTTTTGTTGTTTTTATTTCCAGAATTTATTAATATTTAATATAGTATTCCACTTACTATAATGCAGAAAAGAAAATATATGTATAAATTCATAACCAGTAACTCTGAAATTTATGTATAAATGTTTATGCTAGTAGAAAAGTGACAACTGGCACTGTCACATTTAGAAGTAATAATTGGCATATTTGCAATGTAAGGACTATGGTAGCAATTTTATTTCAATGGGACTTAAGTACGCATAACTAGCCCCAAGATCCCAGCTTATGTTTGTCTATGATTTTATTACTTTCTGTTTTCAGTGCCTCATAACCTAATAAATCTCTCAGCAGTTTGACAATTTATGCACTTGGTTCTTGCCTAAATCTGTATTCTGCATGAAACCTCTTTTTCTTAAAATGCTGGTGAAATAATACCTGACATGAGGAAGAAACAGAAGTTGTTGCATTTACAGGTATTTTAACAGCACTCTTGAACCAGTTATTTGAGACCAATCACACTAAAATCAGCCTGTAGAAGAACTGGCTGGATAGTTCAAATCTATATGTAAATTCAGCTTCCCCCTCACAGCTTTTTGGCCCTCATTATCACTTAGGGTTGCCAGGTCAGGATGATTCAGTGACAGAAGAAGTCGCAACAACAGGCAAACCTCCTCTTCTATGCAAGTCTGAATGTAAAATATTCTTGTCTTGGCTCCCTACTCCCACTTTAACCCCTTCTTGCCTCAGTTCCATTTCTTTTGCCCTTTATCCCTAGCCTCCTTCTCGTTCACCTACCCCTCCTTCAGGTTCCTCTTTGTCAGTCAATTGCCCCCTTGCTTCCTCCTTGCTTCTGGACTTCATGCTACCCCCATCAACTTCCTGGGACCTCTTCCAAGCCATCAATCCAAATCATCACTAATATTTTATGCCTAGGATTTGTGTGAGGTTTTAATTCCATCCAAACAGACATTACCTTTCCCTCAGAGAAGCTCAACTGCATGCATTCTATACTTTGTTCCCAAGTAGCTGGAATGTTCAGCTCAGCCAGAGTCAGCTCACTGCCACAAGAATAATGCAATGTGGATGTCTTGAAAGTATTTGTCATGGGTTCAAGTGGGAGTGGCACATCAAATTCTACCCCTTCCATGTGCAAGCCCCTGGATGAATTGGACATACTAATAAAAATGATGCACGGTTGTGTTTATTAATTAGAGAAATGAATATTTATTCATTACGTTTATATATCCCACCTTTCTTCCATTGTGGAACTCAAGGTGCCTACATGTGGTTCCCCGGTGGTCTCCCCTCTAAACACTGACCAGACCCAGACCTGCTTAGCTTCAGCAAGGTGACTGCCTCATGTGCCTTCAGACCATGTCCTGAAACCATTAATTGGAGATACTAGTATTAGTATTAATTGGAGTATTACTTAGTATTAGTATACTATTGGAGATACTAATAAAAATGATGCACACTTTTGTTTATTAACTGGAGATACTAATTGGAGATATTAATATTAATTGGAGATACTGATAAAAATGATGCACACTTGTGTTGTGTCCCAGTACACAAAGTTTTCTGGGATAATGCAGGTTTCTTTAGGTAATGACCATGCCAGTGTGGAAAGCCCAATGGAGAATGAAGAACCAGTTTGAGGCCTGTTGTTCTCTTATTAGAGGATTCCCATACATATTTTTCTTCCATCCTCTTCCATGGGGTACATTCCTGGGCCCTAGGCTGACAGAGGATACTGAATAATAGTAGGTTGAATCAGGTCCAGCAGCTCTAGGAATATTTGCATAATGCTGGGTCAGGGCAGCTCCTCAAGGGTGAAGTGTTACTAGAGTTAGCGTCTTCCAATGCCCTTAGGTCCCATGAGGACATTGTGATCATGTTATCTTGCGGGAGTGAAACTTTTACTTCACCTGTACCTTAAGGCACCATTGTGGGTGCCATTTCAACCCACCCTTCCACCTTCACACTGGTGTGCCTGGAAGTGGAACCTGTAAGGTGATGAATTTAAGATAAGTATGGTGCCTCCCTTGAGTAGGGGAGCTTATCTTATTCAAGATTGTAACCATCTCCAAGCCTCCTTTGACTGCTTCTCCTTTGGCTCTGGCTGGCTCCTTTTCCTTCCATGCATCCTTTACCTGGTCTTTCCCCCTCTGTTTCTGTGACTCCTTCCATCTTCCTTCTTCTACACTACTCTGCTTCTTTGTCTCTTCTCCTTTCCCCTCCTCCTGTTCCAAACTTCCAAGCTGCTCTGGGTGGTTTTATGTCATCCATGGCCTTGCCCCCTTTCCTCCACAAACCACCTCTCAGCTGATTAGCAGACCAGAAGAACACGGCACTCACACATCCAAATTTCAGGAACAACAGCAACGAAAACAGCTCAGTCCTCTGAATCCCTACATGAAGGAGTAGCTTGTAGGATCAGGCCCACCAGTCCCAGTGGTGGCGCAAAGATTCAACTCATCTTGTTGCATCTAGACAGGGAACACCCCCAGACCAAGCACAAGTACAGCAGAGATGCCTGAGCATCATTCTTCCATTTGAAGTATGACTGTCCCCAACTAGGGACTTTAGAGGAGCAAGCATGAGTGGGCAAGGGAAAGGGCTAGTGATAGCCCTTTAAGTTTAAGAAAGTAATAGGGCCACTTACTTTAGGGGGTATATGCAGGAACTGATTTGTAGTCTGAGAGATCACAGAATATTAAATAACACTGATATTAAGCAGGGCACTATATAATCAATCAATCATCATCATCATCATCATCATCATCATCATCATCATCATCATGTATGGAATTTGGATAGCTCCTTAGATTGGGCTTAAGAACAGCCTTCTCTGTATGGTTTACAAGTTATCATCTTCTAAAATCCTTCTAGACCTTTTATACACCAAGGTAAAACCACAACTTTCAGAAACTCTGCCCAAACATCTTGACACATACATTTATTTGTTTGGGTGTTTTTTTAAAATACCCCCCCCAAAAAAGAAGAAAGAAACAAAGTAGCTCCGAACAAGAACAATCATTGCAATAAAAAGCAGTGAAACAATAATGTGAAAATAAAATAAACCAAATTTCAGAAACAGCAGCAACTGAAACAAAACAATACTTCCATTCTCCTCTTATTTCAGCTCTCCACTTTCTAATTATAGATCCACTTTCTAATTATTGATCTGCAGTACTGTGTCTTCTTTCCAATGTGCCCATTCTCCCTTACTTTCTTCCTCCATCTCTTATGTTACTAAGGTGTGAGAAGGAGAAAATCTAGAATGATTATGAGATCATTTATTGTTCTGTGACATATTGGCCATAGAAATCAGTGGAGAGGGTGTGATGGTAAATGTACCTGTCAGAGCTCTAAGTAGCAACAACTCTGTACTATTAATGAGGGCTTAGGGAGCTCAGAAGTGCTCATAACCTTGACCATATACTGAATTGTGAGCGATGCTGTAATTCAACAAAAGTGTATTTGAAATGCAGTGTAAGCTAGACTGCTATTCCTGGTTGTCATCCAAAGAACCATTATCAGGAATATCTTTAGCCTGCTTTTAACACGGGCAAGCTCAAAAGATTGATAACGTGCATTCACAGCTTTCATCCTTTCCTGGTAGAAAACATCAAAGCAGAAAGGCTGCGTCATGCTTTAACATCAGCTTCAATCAGCGGTGACTCAAAGAGATGCCCAAAGCACAACCTATTTGGTAAAATGAAAGCCTTGCTCTATTTCACCTGTTGGTGAAACCAGTTGTAATCATGTTGTCTTCTACCTTTCTAGTTATCTTGTGGCTGAACGAATGGGGGAAATGAGGAGGAAGAGGAGCAGCAGCAGTAGTAGTTATCCTAGTTTGGTTGTGCTATAATGATGTTTGTGAAATAAAACTTGTGAAACGTCTTCAGATCTGCTTGGGAAGCTCTCCTCCTCAGAGTACCTTCCACACTTTATTTTATGTATTTATTTATTTGATTTATATCCCACCCTTCCTCAGAAAGAGCCCAGGGCAGCTAACAACCTATGTAAAGCACAGTACACCACATAAACATTAAAATCATGACTCTGAAATCACAAATATATAATAAAATACAATAAGACTCAACCAATCAAAAAACAAATATGTGTCAACAATAGAGAAAGCCTTTCCTGTTAAGGTGCTCCAGTTCCAGAACAGTCTCCCAACACAATGTGTAACTGGCACCACCAATTTTACTATCTTTTCAATGCCAAGTGAAAATATTTCTGTTTGCCTAGATATTTTAGTTGGTTAGCCGGTCCTTTTATACTCTGTTATCATTACATTGTTTTATGACTGTATTCTGTATAGTTTTTATTTCTTTATTGTATGACCATTTGGGAAGTCTCACTTGTACACCACCCTGATGTCTTTTGATGAATAGTGGTTTAAAATTTGTTTTAATAAATAAATAATCAAATAAATAATAAATAAGGACACAATCCTATGCATGTTTAAACCGGGGGGGGGGGGAAATCCTACAATTCCTAGCGTTCCCCAGCCAGCATGTATGCTGGGAATTGTAGGACGTTTTTCTGTCTAAACATGCATAGGATTGCACCTTAAAACTGCACCTTTAAATATGGTAAGTGGTACATAAATAAATTAAATAAATTTATTAAATAAAATAAATATATGCATTGAATAGTCAAATACTAATATATAATAAACATCGAAAATGAATAGCCTTGTTTATATATTATATTCAAGGCTGCAAATTATATTCAAAGCTCCATTTTACTTATTATCTACTGTACATAGTAATTTCTTATTCCGTTCAAATTTAGCTTACCGCTTGGGTCTAGATATTTTGTTTTGATTCTGACAATATGAGATTCTTTCTTTACCAATCTTTTCCACTTAAAGAAGAAGCCAATTTACAATGTACTGTGTACTTATATGCATCAGGTCAGGTTCCCTCCCACTGTCCAAATACTGAAATGAATTTACAAGTTGCCTACAACATTTATTTATTTTTATTTTATTTATTATGACACTTCTAGCCTGTCTTTTTTCCTCTTGCAAAGAACCCAAGGTGGCTTACATGAAACATGGTCCTCCTCCTCTCCATTTTATCCTCACAACAACCCTTAGAGTCAGTGACTGGCCCAAAGTTCACCCAATGAGCTTCATGGCAAAGTGGGGACTAGAGCCCAGATCTCCTGTGTCCCAGTCCAGCACTCCAACCACTATGCCACTCTGGCTCTTACATGCCTGCAACTTGTGTACTTACTAGTGTTGCTTCAAATCTACTGATAATTGCACTGATACAGAATGGAAATTTCAGACCTGCTTTGGAATACAGCAGATCCATTATTCTTTATTTTGCACATTACATTGCCTCATGGGATATGTAGGATTTACAACAGGGAACTGTCAAATTATAGCACATAGAAATGTGCATGCATACTTCAAAGCCACAGTGCTGCTGGGGATGTATAATGGAGTATAACTTCAAAAATGCTAATGTATGAAGTACATTTATATCCTGTCTTTTTTACAAAGGGCTCAAGGCAGTGCACTAGATCCTCCCTCGTTTTATCCTCACAACATCCCTGTGAGGTAGGTTGCACACACATATGCGCATGTGCGCACACGCACACACCCCAGAAGAAAGAGGCATGACACAAGTGTTGGGTAACTAGGTCCACACTTGATAAATTGTTAATAAGAGATCTGCAGAAAATCAATAGTGCAAGAGATGGCTGAGGTGGGAGGTGGCAGTCACCTTCTCACAGCCAGTCTAGATCCACAGGCAGTATACCACCTATCCTTTTGTCCACCTGGCCCCACCTGGTGTTGAGGGAGACTCCTCAAAGTCATAACACCCTCCCAAGCCTGACTTCTTTAGGTGGCCCATTTCCCACTCCACAGGTCTGACAGGCCAGAGGGACTAGTCTAAGCAATCCCCAGCCATAAAGGTGCCGCAGGGCATTCCCCATTGGCTCTTGGTGTTCATCTTTACCACTACTGCCTCTGCTTACTCCCTTTGCCCACAATACACAGAAGATAACTCATAAGGCTCTGCTGCATATCTCCGAAACAACTTTCCCAGGTTTGAAAGTTGGATCCCATTGGCCCGGTATAGCTCCTCCTGCTCAAACCGAATTCCTGGGTGGGGCATGGATGCATCCAATGCCCTGCTCATAGCTACATGCAATTCCCTGTTGACTTACTGCTCCATTCCCTGAGTACCCAATCTGAGAAGTTGCTGAAGTGTGCAAAGGCTGACCATGACAATGAGCAACTCATAGGGAGGCCACATACCAGTGGCCATCACCCCAAGCAACTCAAAGTCCTTGGGGAGATCAGGGAGGAGGCAGAATGTGAACTTAATGTTGCACTTCCCCATCTCCACTCCCCACTCACACTGCTGTACCATTTTGACAGGTGTAATGTAATGAGCACAGGTGAGCCGGTATACCATCAGAAATGTATTAGCCTACATTTGCCAGCTGCTTTCTTGGGCATGACCAGCAACACCCACAGTTGCAGCCACAATGCTGGGATTGAGGCATTGGTAACTACCTCCTCCTGCATTGACCTACCTGCCAGTTAAGAGTAAAAGAAGAGCCATGCTAGATCAGACTAAAGGCCTTTCTAATCTACCATTCTGTTTCCACAGTGGCAAACCAGATGCCTATTACACCACATAAGTGAAATAGTACCCTCCCATTCATGTTCCCAGCAACTGGTTTTCAGAGACACTCTCTCAATACAAAAGTCACAGAACTGTCAAAACTGGTTGCCATCAATAGTCTTATCCTGGAAGACTATCTCTTTTTAAAGCCATCTAAATTGGTAGCTATCAGTGCCAGCTCCTGGTTTCTGAAGGCCCTTGGGCAAGACACCCTCAATGTGCCCCCTTCCTCAGAGAGTCTACCTTTTCACTCCAATTATCACCAGCTGCTATTGCTCCTCATAGTTTTCTCATCATTGCTATCATGTGTTTGCTAGACACGCAGAGAGCCAGTGAGCAAGTAGGCTGTGGCATCTACTTCTCCTTTTCACCACCTCCATTGTCTAGAACAGAGTGAAGGGAGCCAGTGTGGCGTAGTGGTGAGAATGTTGGACTGGGACTCAGGAGATCTGGGTTCTAGTCCCCGGTCGGCCATGAAACTCACTGGGTGACTTTGGGCCAGTCACTGACTCTCAGCCTAACCTACCTCACAGGGTTGTTGTGAGGATAAAATGGAGAGGAGGATGAGGATTGTGTAAGCCGCCTTGGGTTCCTTGCAGGAAAAAAGGTGGGGTATAAATATAATAAATATAATGAATGAATAAATAAGGGCAGTTGGATAAGCAGGTTGTAATGGTGAAGAGGAACAACTGCAGGGGCTCTTGTCAGTGGAGTCCTGCTGGAGTGTGAGCCCTCAGCAAGTGCCTGACCTTGCCTAACCTTGATGCTGGCCCTGGTGGCCATTTCCACATCTTGTGAAAGATCTGCTTCATTCCTTTCTAGACGCCTCCATGTACTGATGTGGTGGTGTGAACTGGAGAAGGGATCTCTTCACTGGTGGTGCCCAAAGTGTGGAACTCTAAGCATGTGCCTTCTTTATTACATAATATTTTAAGCACCAAAGTTCATCTTGCTCTCTTGCACCTTTAATGAATGAGACCCTTTTAATTTCCCTCCATGCCACTGCTTACTGTATATAGGGCAGTGAATTTAGGGGAGCTTTATTTTGCAACAGCCCTAGATATTTATATTTCTATTTTAATGATGTTTTTGGTTTTAAGATTGTTTTTATCCTGTTTTTCTTGTAAACTGCCCAGGGAGCCTTGATGGGCGGTAAATAAATATATTAAATAATAAATAAATAAATCCTAAGGTGTTTGGAGAAGAAAGTAAGCCAGGAGAGAGCAGGGGAGCAATGGAAAGAGGGCTGTGCCTCCAACCACCACTTGTATGATAGCCAAAACTCTATCAGAAAGAGGCTCTCAGATAAGGATACAGCCCACAATCGCAGGGGGAAGAGAAAAGGAAATGGCAACCAGAGAAGAACTCTGCCCTACTTACTTGCTGTGAGTCGCAACTTTACTGGCTATGGCACAAGTCTGAAGTCTGTCCTTCTACCACTGCTGCTACCCGCATATAATTGGGCTGCCCATCTTTTGAAAGTTGAGTCGCAACTTTACTGGCTATGGCACAAGTCTGAAGTCTGTCCTTCTACCACTGCTGCTACCCGCATATAATTGGGCTGCCCATCTTTTGAAATCAAGTCATTACAAACAAATAAACAAACCTGACACAAGCATCTTGCAACCCCCCCGCCCCGCCCCAAGTAGTTGTAACTTTACAGATAACCTATTTCATCCTGCACATCTTAATGAAGACTTGCCTGAAGAATTCTCATTCTACATTCAGGTTGCAGTGATCCAAATCTGCATCCAGTAAGACATAATGTAAGGGAAATGATGACTCATTGTCAGGAACAAATGAAACAGAAACATTGTGTCGACTTGCAATATTCAGCTAATATTTTCTGAGCCTGCAAAACACATTATTAAATTTCCACTATGTTAACTGATGGGAACTCAAATTCTACTAAGTGCGTAACTATGAATATTATGTCAGCCATTGGAAAGATATCACTTCTCAGATGAAAACTAATAATACGGGTGGCAAATTCTGAAATTATTCCTAATGAATGATTCAGGCATTTCTCTGAGACTAACCACTGAAATTGCACCATAAAAGCTTAGGCTTCCTGAAATATAGCATACAGGCAGATATAAATCTACTTTATCTATAGTTTTTAATGAATATTTGGTCTGATTATTTTTTCAAAGGGGCTGATGAGATTTGTATAAGAACTAAGCAGTGAAAAGTTGAAAAGGTTGATATGGACAAATACTGTGCCATAAGTACAGACAGAAAAGCATAATATATCCTGGTTTCTCTCATCTGGATTCTCTGGTATTATGGCAATGTTTTGTATCTTCCACAATTACTTATCTCTATGCTTTACAGGTGTTTTTTTATTATTATTATTTTGGCATCCCACTCTTCTGTTCATCATGCTCTGTGTCCAGCTAAAGTGAACTACACTTCCACAATGGCAATCCACATGATGATAAACAAATCTGAGCCCTTCTGCCTGACACCACCATCTCATCTGTCTCTTTCACACACAGACCCTGCTGCTTCACTTGTCTAGCTGGCCTCGCATGTGGAATGGGTAGCATTTCAGAGAACAGACTTCCACTGGCCCCTCACCTGGGGCCAGGGAGAAGATTTGATAAACAAGTGAGGTCTTGCAATACAAGTAGTGTAGGGATGTAACCACTCACCTCGAGTGGGCATAGCGGGCCAAAATCGGCCCCGCTCACGCCCGCCAGAGACTCGCTTTGATATAGTGTTTTGGATTACAAGCACGGTTCCGGAACGAATTATGCTTGCAATCCAAGGTATTACTGTACAAACCTTCTGTGAATTGATATGATCAGGCTAGGGAGGGACAAATATACCAAACTCAATTTCTCATTTTTTGTTTTTCCTTTATGTTAATTCTGTCTTGTTTCTGCATCAGATTTTAATATCTTTTTAACCACATGAAATTTTAATGGATTTTTCTGTGCATTTTTTATTCTCCCTTTGGCAAGCATACACATTTTAAAGCAATTTTCCCAATGAATAAAGTACGGTTGTGTCTTTTTAAAAATATACACAACTTGTATGCATTTTTAAAAATGTATGCATTTTTATATGCCTTTTTTGGGGATGTATACCTTTTTGTGCTCCCCCCCCCCAAACTGCATTGCAAACTTTGGAAATGTATGAATTTTGATAGTAAACTGCATATGGGTTTGGATTTGGATTTGACTTGAGACATGCAAATTGGTTAGGTTCGCATCAAAATGTGTACCCAACCAATTTCAGGTCCATCCCTAGATCAAATTTTATGGTTGCGGTTCTAACCACATGGAATTAGGTTTCAGAGAAATCAAAGGATCAGCAAGGAGATATCCAACCACCATTGACTTTCCAAACCCAATGAATCAGTTCACTGTTTACAGCTGAGTGGATTGGTGACAACCATCTTGTATGAGATTAATGTGCAGCATCCAGAAATGTGCTACTTAAGTGGAAAGATACAGACATCAATACAGTCTTCTAAAAAACCCACAGTTTGATTACTAGCCTGCCCCATCATGAGCACAGGGAGAAACACTAAAAGCAAACTCTAACAAAACCCATAAAGTACTAATTAAAATACTAACAGCAGAATCCTAAGGATGTTATACATAACTAAATCCCATTGAATAACCTATACCCTACTGAGCGAACTTAGATATAGATACAGGTTACATGGGCGAAAGAAAGAAAATAGTATGCAGGCCATTGGAGAAAGAGTTTGATTCTTGCTGCTGCCACTGCCACACACAATGGTGAACAAAAAAAGAAAGACCCACCACTGTACTAATGGTGAGCCACTGGCCCCACACACAATTTTACAACCATCCAAAAAACACCTGTGAGAATTCCTCCACCCTCCCAATTCAGGGGCCATTTAGGTTCAGCCCAATTGGGATGAGCCTAAATGGAAAAAACGTCTTCAAAAGAGGAAACATGGATTATTTGTGGGGAACAAGGATGGACTGTCTTGACAGGCATGTGGTTTTTAGTGCTAAACCAGATGTTGGGCTCTCAGATCCTGAAACTGTTTTGCCAGATTTAAAGGCTGGGCAGAAAAGCCCACCACCAGTTTCCAAAAAGTATTCTTCACCTGAGAAAACAGGTACTGATATATCTACTGATTTCTTGGGGTAGGGAGAGATTTCACTAACTGCAGGGGCGGGGCGGGGCGGGGGAGGGATTGCCACTTAACCTACTTAAGCTTACAAGCTGGCTGTGGGTTTCCCATTTTTTCCTTGCTTTTTAAACTTTTTCATAGAAGTCCTGTGCTGCTAAAAGGGACACGAGTCTCTCTCTCTCTCTCTCTCTCTCTCTCTCTCTCAATCTCTCTCGACACCACATTGCTCTCCAGGCATTCCAGAAAGTATAGGCAGCAAGAAGCTGTGGAGAAATACCCATCATGCTTCCTGCCAGCCACACTTCCCGGGATGTTGTGGGAGCTACACAATGCAGCATGACTTAGTGTGGTGCTGCTCCCAACGCATTCCAAGAAATGTGGCCAGTGGGAGGCTGAAGAGAGAGCTTTGCACTGATGTTTGCGAAATGGAAAAACCTCAGCCACCCTGTAAGGTTAAATAAGGTAAAGAACAACAACAGTACCCAAATCCACACTGAAATTTCAGGGAAATTTATTTTTCCTTCACTGTCAAGGAATAAATTTTTGGCCTCGCCTTATTTTTGAGCAACTTTCCTGCATATGGGCCACTATTTTTCTTGATTTGCAATGTAGAATAGCAGGAATTAGCATGGGTTTTGTGCAAGTGCCACATGTCTTCCAGGGACTGGCTGGCATGAACAGCACATCTGAGTAAGAATGGACGGATCACCCTATATCCTGTACTTGTCACATTCGCATGATTGTACTTATCAGTCCATTTCATCCCATTTCCAGATTAATCTGCAAAAACATCCACACAAGAAATTCAGAATTAAATATGCATTTTAAACTAAATACATAATTTAATTGCATTTTCTTTCTAAAGGCACACTTTAATATGCATTTTATACTTTTTTTGAGCTGAGAACTGTGTTGCAACGTTCAGAGAAGCACAAAATCCAATTGATAGGTCTGTTTCAAAGTGTTCATTAATCCAGGATCAGGTTAGTTTGTATCAGAATTTTCAAAAATCGAATTACTCTGTCATCCATGCACTTGCTTGAGTACCAACAAAATCCCAATGAGAGCAAGCCATTGCAGCCAATCATTTACTCAACAGAAAGGACAGACCTGTAAAATCCTGGATGCTTCATACTGTGCCATATAGAATCAATACTTAATTCATATTTGAATGCAATATATTAAATTGTTGGCCACACCCCATCATTTCAATTGTGAACAGAATCTGAAAGGATTACATAGAGTAAGCCCCATCAGAAGCCATCATAATGATAACTCTGCCAAGTTAGAATTCATTAGCCATAATTAGGCACTTTTGAAGACCTACTGGTTTCAAAGGAAAAGTTAAGAACATGCTCAGATCTCTCCAAGGAAATCAATGGGACATTAACATCACAATCCTATGTATGTTTACTGGGAAGTAAGTCCCTCTATGTTCAACAGGGCATACTCCTGGTAAGTGAATACACTACAGAGGATTGTAGCCTAGTGTCTGTTGAATTTACCCTCTCATTTGCAGGGGAAGGGGTGGTTGCTTGGAACAGAAATCAGCCTGAAAATAATGTTTGAACCCAAACTGGGAAAACACACACAATCTGTTCAAAGATAGGAGTTCTCAAACTGTTTTATTTATGTCTGTTTCATTGCTGAGGCACTACAGGAGAAATAGATGAGATAAATGCTTTATTTTTCTCTCTTTCTTCTCCTGTTTCCCACTCATATAAGCCTGTTCCTTGCTCTTGCCATTCAAGCATAGCTTATCTCCCTTTCCCCCCTCCTTACATCTTGTCTATTTCTCATGTATTTTTAGCCTGTCTCATTTTCTCAACAGTTTCTTGAGACTTTTCTAGGCAGGCTATGTCTTCACTTATATTAACATTCAGTTAGGGCTCCACTGCTGCAGTAATGAAAGGCTTGACAGATCCTTAACTACTGCAATCCCACCTGTCTCTCTTACATATGTTTCTTTATTGCTCAAGCATTTCTCTTTTAATCTCACTTCTCATTCTCACCTTTCTACTTTTCATTATTGCTCCTGCACTTGCTGATTGAGGCCCCAATAAGAAAGGCTGGAAGCATTAAACAAGATATTGCAGCAAGAAATATCTTTCACGTGAAGACCCAGATCAGATGTGGCTAAAATAGACTTTCCTTCTGGGCTTTTCCCCAAGGGTTTTGTGTTCTTCACTTAAAAATAATAATAAAAACTAGATTTGTTCAGGTTTCTTTCTCCAAATGTATCTTAGACTGTATTCAATGGACCTGTTTGCATGTCACACAACAGCCCACTATGGCTTGATTTACCCAGGGGTCTGTCTGTCACGTTGTGCTGTGAGCTCACAGGTGCCATTTTTGCATGGTGCCCATGGCGGCCGCCTTCTTGTGTCATGCAAACCCAGGCAGCAGGGGTGGTTTGAGGGTTTGACAACCCTCAAATACCTGTAAACCAAGCCTTGGGTTATCTGAAGGTTGTGTAACCCTCAAACCACCTCTGCTGCCTAGGTTCAGATGACATGACAACAAGCCACGGCAAGCCAGGCGCCCGCAAGCACCCAGCACAATACAACAGCTCCCTCAGCCACAGGGGGCTGTCATATCATGTAAACCTGGTCAAGCTCCCTCACTCTTTTTTTTTTTTTGGAAGCAAAACTTCCTTTATAAAAACAAACCCAAAGCTGTTTTATTAATATAAAATATTGCACAAACCCAGCAGTTTTTAAACAATCCACACATCTAGGCTCTGTGTGTGTGTGTGTGCGTGTGCGCACGTGCGTGTGCGCACGTGTGTGTGCGTGTTTGTGTGAGTACAAACACACACACACACACACACACTTCAGGCTTTATAACAGTAGCGTAGTGCAGTTTTGCTACTGAGGCTGTGAGTTAAGGAGGCACTCCTCTATTTTTAAGGTTGTTTTGGCTTAAGGTGTAATAGCGATAAAAACAAAATCTTAACATTGTCTGTTCATTAAATGAGGGTGGTATTAAATTGTGCATTACCTCATGCTTCTTTCATATTACAAAAATATGAGCATATTGACTATGAAAGGTAATATGCAAGTTTATTTAAATATAATCAAGTCAAAGGCAAAAGATTAATCAACTTTGATCAGCTGAAGAGTTGTAGCTAAGTGGTAGAACACATGTTTTGCATGCAAAGGTCCCATTTTCAGTCCTTGGCATCTCCAGATAGGGTCCAGAAATACTTCTGCCTGAAACCCTGGAGAGCCACTGTCAGTCAGTGTTACTGAGCTAGAGGGACCAATGATCTGATACTATATAAGGCAACTTCTTATTTTCCTATGGCTTCTGTCAGAACGATTCAATGTCACAGGCCACCTGCACCTCTGAATAAGACCAGAAGCCACAGAGAAGGGAACTGGGACACCCTGTGAGCTTTTTCTTACCATCTGCCAGGCGCTCACCCCATTTTGTTGCCTGCTGTGTGTTGGACAGCACCACACAATCGAGAGAAGCTAGCATAGCCAGCAAGAGGAGAAAACCTCCTCCGGGTTTGTTGAGAACATGAGCCCGCTGCACTTGACTCTGGTGAAAACCCTGTATTTGCTGGGCCAGAAGCAGGGCAGTGATACCCTGGTGGCAATGACCCACTTCGGGGGGATGCAAGGGCAACCACTCTGACACCTTGACCAATTTGGTTGTTTAGAGTCTTTGGTGCGGGGTTGGTTGCCTTCCTGGGGCCTGATCATGTGCCTGGGAGAGAGGATGTGGGGTCAAGTGGGAGGACCAGGGAGGGGGCAATCAGTGTAGTGACCAGTAAAAGCAGATATAGGGTTGGGTGGAGAGATAGCCAGGTAAGGGGAACATGGCCTAGACATTTAATGTCTATGCTGTGTCCGGACGCTGCTTTTAAATGCCAGATCATAATAAGTGCATAATAAGATCTCCCTCATCCATGATCTAATAGTGAATGTGGTGTTGGGGAAATGGAATTGGTATGTAGTAGCAGATGTATGTGGAAGCCTTTTCCACTAACTTACTCAGAACCGCAAGGCTCCTCACCACATGGTCTGACCCCAAAAAAGGCTGCTTAGAAATTAGAATTAAAACAATCCAGACTAGTTATATCAAACAAAAAAGCAGGTTTATTGTACTCACAACATCTGGTATCGTTGCATGTGTGTTAGTCCATGCAGGCACAGCTTCAAGTTCGTTATAGTCTGTTAGAAACCAGCATGGCTGGAAGAGAGCCAGCTGGGCATGTGCTGTTTCATTGAGGTCCACAGGAGAGAGAGACAAACTTCCTCTAAGGAAGATTCCCAGGTGTGGAAGGAAGTGGGAGTAGTTAGGCAGGTTAGTCCCCATCAATCCATTCCTCCCCTAGTGACCCTATGCATGCAAAGTTAGCCATATGTTTGACATGTGGCAGCTGATTTGGCATGTATAACTGAGACCTGGATGGGTGAACACGGAGGAATTAGTCTCCCCAAGTTGTGCCACTGGGGTACTTGGTTCAGCATCAGGGTAGACTTGAAGGCAGTGGGACGGGAAGCTTGCTGTGATCTAAAGGAATTCTCTCTCTCTCTCTCTCTCTCTCTCTCTCTCGGCACCCTGCCCACCTGACTACCAGTCTGGAGTGTTTGCATCTTGTGTTGGGCCAATGGGACCGACTGAGAATTCTGCTGGTGTACCGCCATCCCACTGCCCAGAAGTCTCCGTACCTGAATTCACAGAGATAGTCTCTCATGTGATGTGATCTCGAGGTCCCCTAGGCTGCTGGTTTTGGGAGATATCAACATTCATGCTGAGGGCACCTTGACTGGGCCCCCATGACAACCATTGGACTGCCCCAACATGTCAGCAGCCCAACACATGTAGCAGGTCACACACTAGACTTAGTTTTTTCAGCTGGTCAAGGGGATAGAGATGTTGGTCTGAAGGTGGGGGACTTTGAATCAGTCCCTTTGTCATTGTCAGATCACCTCCTGTTAAGGTTTAGGTTGATAGAAGCTCTTCACCTCAGCAAGGATGGGGGACCTATTAAGATTATTCATCTCCACAGGCTAATGGATCCAGATGGTTTCGTAGGGATGTGCGCAGAACTTGATGGGGGTGGAAGCGGGGCCAACATGCCCTGCTCGCCCCCCAAGCTCTGCGCGACTTACCTTTCCCTGGCTTGGCACAACTACCCGGAGAGGAGCCAGGGAAAGGTACTTCCGGGTCCCCAGCGCTTCTTGTCCGGGTCCCTGGAGCTGCATTTTTTCCAGAAAATCCAAGGTAAACTACCTTAAAATGGCTGTGAATAGCCTATTCGCAGCCGTTTTAAGGTAGTTTACCTTGGTTTTTACAGAAAAAAACGCAGTGCAGGGGACCCGGAAGTATGCTGAGTGCCTCTCAGCTGGCGCTCGGCGAGGCACTCGGCGGAACACATGGTGGGGGTGCACAGCGAGCGCCCACAGAGTTGGGTCCCGGTGAGTTCACCCACCCCTAGTTTCCAGAGGGCTTTTTTTGTGTGTGAGAGGGCAGGGTCTGTCTGATATGGCTGGCGCTCCTGCTGAAACTCTAGTCTGCAGAAATGACCTACCTAGGCAGTTGACACAATTGCTCCTGAGTGCCTTCTCTGGAGTAGAGCTCATTTGGCTCCATGTCCATGGTATATCCTGGAGCTGAGAGCAATAAAACAAAATAGGAGACAGCTTAAGTTCAGATGGAGGAAAACTCCCAGCAGATGTAATTGAACATTGATGAGTGCCTGCAATTAGCGATGTGCAATTGATCCTCGCCCGGGCAAAACGGGGCCGAAATCGGCCCTGCTCACGCCCGGCGAGGCCTTACCGTCTCTTCTGGTCAGCTCACCTCTCCGCAGCGAGCCACCTGCGCGTCCCGCTCTGGTCCCATCACGTCACTTCCGGCACCGGAAATGACGCGACGGGACCCTGCGCAGGTGCGCTGGACCCCCGTGACGCATACTGCGCCTCCACAGGGTCCCGTCGTGTCATTTCTGGTGCCGGAAGTGACGCGACAGGACCAGAGAGGATGGGTCGAGTGGCACGGAGAACTGCTCCGTGCCGCTCAGAAGATCGAGGCGGGGGGGCTGCCCCCACGGAGAGTCAAGGCGGGGGCTCGGCGGGGGCCCCTGCAGGTTCGATTTCATGCCTATCTGTAATCAGGTATATTCAGGGGCAGTGAAGGCTGCAAAAAAAATAAAAATCTCTGCCTCTATTGAATCCTCTTTGTGCCACCCAGTGAAGCTATTCGGGGTTGTACGGTGCTTACTTCACACGATCCCTAAGAACACCTTGGATCCATCAGAGACCTGCTGTGATATGTTTGCAAGGCACTTCCAAGATAAAATCTCTGGCATCTGCTGGGACTTAGACTCCAATGTTACAGCAGGTGAATCAGATGACATATCCAGAGCACAGTCTTGTACAGTTTTGTTGGATGAATGTCAGTGGTACAGCTTGAGGACATTGACAATGTGCTTGGACAGGTTTGAGCAACCACTTCCATACTGGATCCTTGCCCCTCTTGATTTATAAAAACATGCAGGGAGGAAACAGCTGGCTGGGCTGAGTGGGTGATTAATGCCTCCTTTTGAAAGGAAGTGGTCCCAGGCTGCCTGAAAGAGGTGGCAGGGAGACCACTCCTGTGTCATGCCCCTTCTGGAAGACTTCTCCTTGGTGGAAGAGCTAGAAGACCAGGAACCACCTGCCACTAGCAATGTCCAGGATCTGCCAGTAGACCAGGAGGGGTCCAGACCCTCAGCGGTGACCAACATGAGGGTATCACCTGTGAAGAACAAGGACTCTGCCTCAGAGGTGGAGGCAAAGAAAGCCCCAAGACCTTGGGAGAGATGCCACCTGAAAAGACAGGAACTCAGAAAGAGTGCTAGATGGAGCCAGAAGCCTCCTTGTCCTTGTGAGAAAAGATCTACTTGCACATACAGCTGGTACAGAACGCGGCGGCTCACCTGATTAAGGGCGGCCGCCGGCGTGATCATATCACGCCAGTGCTTAATGAGTTGCACTGGCTACCAGTTGCTTGCCGAGCCGAATTCAAGGTGTTGGTTTTGACCTTTAAAACCCTACACGGCTCCGGCCCAGTTTATTTCAAGGAGCGCCTCCATCAACATCAAGTAGGCCGCTCAACAAGGTCTGCCACGGACGGCCTTCTCCTTATCCCATCAGCCAGAGCAGCCAGGCTGGTGGGGACTAGGAAGAGGGCCTTCTCTGTGGCAGCCCCCACATTATGGAACTCCCTCCCTAGTGACCTTCGCCATGCCCCCTCCGTGATGAGCTTCCGCCGTGCATTAAAAACATGGCTGTTCAGGCGGGAATATGGGGTGGGTTAGGTTTTTAAAAGAACTTTTTATATTGTTTTAATTATTATTATATTTTATTTTATTGTTTTATTGTATTTTAATTGTACATCGCCCAGGGTGGCCGGGTGACCGGCCAGATGGGCGATTAATAAATATAATAAATAAATAAATAAATAATAGGAGGCTTGCTCACAAAGAGGGCCTTTTCAGCTGTAGTCACTAACAGCTCACAGCTGAGGATGAGGTGCAGCTCTGACTGCCTCTGTATAAAAACAACAGTGTAAGGCTGTAAACAGCATTGACCAGACTTTTCTGAATCCAGCTTCCCTTGCCTTGACTCTGTGGCTTACGCTGGCTCAGCTTGTCTGAGTGTGGAAAGCTAAGCAGGGTCAGGCCTGGTTATTACTTGGATGGGAGACCCCCTCCTCTAGTTTCCTGCATTAAGCAGGGGGTTGGACTCGATAGCCTTGTAGGCTCCTTCCAACTCTATGATCTATGAAATCTATGGATTGCTGCCTTAATTGTTTCCTGGCGTGAGTACTTCTGGGCTGAACTCTGATTATCCTTCTTCCTGTTCCTTGTCTGCTGTGTTGCACTGGAATATGTTTGTCTGTGACCTGAACTGTTGAGACCTTGCCCCTTTGCCTGATCCCTGTTTGTGCTGACCATCATCTTGGAACTCTTGGACCCTTGAATCTGCAACTGCTTGGTTCAGACTCTGGAAATGTGAAATCCTGAAAAAATCCCTTGCACCTGGAAGACCTTAACAACTTTAGGCCAGTGGCAAATGTTCCTTTCCTGGGCAAGGTCCTTGAGCAGTTGGCTGCCAATAAGCTCCAGATGCTCCTGGATAAGACTGATTATCTTGATCCATGTCAGTCAGGGTTCAGGCTTGGTTTTCGCATGGAAACATCCATGGTTGCCCTTTATGGTGACCTATGTCAGGAGAGAGACAATGGAAGTGTGATCCTGTTGATTCTCCTGGATCTCTCAGTAGCTTTTGATACCATCCACTATGGTATCCTTCTGAGGTGAACGTCTAAGCTGGGAGGGGGGTACTGTATTGTAATGGTTCCACTCCTACTTGGATGGCTGGCTCCAGAAGGTGGTGCTTGGAGAGTATTGTTCAGCTCCATGGATGCTTCAGCATGGTTTTGTCCCCCATGCTATTTAACATCTACATGAAGCCATTGAATAGGATCATCCATAGGTTTGGAGTGTGCTGCCATAAATATGTCGATGACATGCAGGTCTATTTCTCCTTTTCATCATCATCAGTTGAGGCTGCAGATATGCCAAATCAGTGCTTCACTGTGGCAATGGACTGGATGAAGGCTAATAAACTGAAACCCATTCCAAACAAAACCCATTCCAAACATTCCAAAAACAATTTGTGTGAGCTGCCCAGGGAGCTTCTGCTATTGGGTGGTATAAAAATGAAATAAATAAATAAATAAATCACATACACAAATGATTTTTAAAAAAGAAGAAGCAAAAAGTGAGAAACAAAATGGTATCGGTAACAAAATGTGTCATCCTTGCTTCATATCAAGATCTGATACATCAAAAAAAAAGTGAAGAATCTCCTTCAGACCAAGAGCACAAACTGTGTCCAACAGATCAGAATGACATTAGTATGATTATATTCCACTTAACAGTCTGAATTGCAATCAATGTGCTTGCTGGTCATTTCACTCTGACAGTCATTTGAGTTTCAGGACTATATGGTATCCCAACTACAAAAATATTGAGCTATCTCTGGAAAAGAGGTTTGGATTCATCATACAAAATAAACAACTGCACATTTATTGAATTGTCAAATGTTCATTTGGGAAGGCCCTGTTGAATTGCTACTGTGAATCAATTAATGAAGCACAAAAGGGAACAGCGAGGGGAGAGAGATGCTCTCTAGCTATCCCAGTACATGGTCTGTCTATAACATTTTTGTTCTTGTTGCTGCAGGATCAAGAATTACAGCTGCACTGCAATCCTATGAATACTGTTCTAGGAGTAAGCTCCACTGAATGAAGTAGGACTTACTTCTGAGCAAACATGCATAGGGCTGCAATGTAAGACAATGCTACTCCTCCCCCCCAAATCTGACAAAAATATTCTCAGTCCAGTTCAGGACAGTTATTTGGACCAGCAAATATGTGATTTTTGCTGTAGGAAAAAAGAATTGGGGATATCTTCAGCATCTGTAATACAGGCCTCTACATTTCCTATTTATTGTGTTAGAACAATAAAGCCACTGGCCATGATTGAGGGCTAACAATTAACCTGAGCCAGTGGCATTTAATGGGAATCTGAGATTCAGTGCTCCCGTCAAAATGTGACATTTGTATTCCAGTTACTAGATTCCTTTTGTTAACTGCATGCTCTCAAACTCCTGTCAATTACTGGTCATGCTGGACCCCACACTATCTTGGCACAATAACAGAGTAAATATAAGTTTGCTAAAATAAGAGACAAAATATCTGATGCCAAGTAGCCAATAGCTACATGATCAGACACAACTGATAAAGGGCGCAAGGGAAAAGAAGATTGAATGAGATGACACCAGAACAACAGAATATGGGAACACAATATCACCGTCATTGTTTTCTTTTTAAAGATCTGTTTATAACTATTAAGCATGAATAATAAATGCCACTTACCCAGTTGTACAGAGAGCCATGGCTGTGGGCCAGTCTTTAACAATGTCATTGGCTTCTTTCCTGTTTAGCCTGCGAAGAGAGAGCTAGCTTTTCACCACTTACTTAGTTATCACATACACTATGGCCCCGCTATCAGACAACTGCAGCAGGGCTCCGATCTTGAGTTTCCTTTAGTATAAAAATAGCAATACAAAAACACCATAGTATTAATTGCTTGTCACCGGTGCTGCTGTGCTGCCTCCGAGTTTTCAGATGGATTTTCTGACAAAATCTCAGCCTTTTGGCTCCAAAATAATTGGGCGAATTAATATAAAAAGTTAAATGTGATGACTTTTTGAACCATGGGTGTTAAAAGGAACAGCTGAACACTGAGCATTTTACAAGCTTGTGGCTGAGCATCACAAAATGCAATAGTGAACTCTGCTGAACTGAATTCTTTATTTTATCTCTGCAAAGAAAAAGAAAAAGAAATCTGTGTGGAGCCGCACATGCATTCTGAGTTGCCAGCTGCAAAGTGAAGCTGCCACAAGATAATTTTTCCCCACCTTGTTAACCAGTTGTGTGCATGCTTTGACACATCTCTGGCAGATGCTCAGATCTCAGCTTACCCCTTCCTACCTCAGCTTGTACCCAGAGGTTTTGCTGGAGGTATCTAAACATATTTGCAACATGTTGGAGGACTCATATCAAATATTGGTGATAGCTTCAGCACATCAGAATCAGTGCAGGGCCAAAACCCTTCATTTATTTTTCCAGGGAGGAAAGCCCTTGTATATTTATGTATATATGCATATTTCCTTGAATATGTATGTATTTTTCCAAAATGCTTCTTTTATTTTCTCAGTGAGGAGGATTTCTCCAAAATATTTTGCAGGGTCCAGGGATGTCACTTACCTTAAACATACAAGGTGGTGGTTTTTGGTTTTTTGTTTTGCTTTTTTAAAACCAGGGTCCTGTGCTGCTCACAGCGGTGTGAGACCTTCTCTGCTCCTGTTGGTCCTCCACACTTCCTAGAATGACTTTAGAGCAAGATGATGCAAAATCACATCACTCCCAAGCCATTCTAGGATGTGTAGCTTCACAGTGATAGACGGTGTCAGGACAGTGGGAAATTCACACAACAGGGTTGCCAGTCCCCGTGGCAAAGGTCATGTATAGAATACCTCTGAGCAATGTTGCACTGCTTTATTTTAGCAAACCCATATCTTACACCTTAATAAGCACTACAGAACCTGAGATCCTAGATCACTGGTGGGTAACTGCCAGACCACAAACTAAATGTGTCCACTTGGCCTCCACATCCAACCTCTCTCCTCTCATGTCCTGTACACTCTCCTTGGCCCCAGAGCCCCAATTTTCCCCAGCTTGTTTGCTGATCAGCTGAGCAGGGGGCTCATTAACCTCTCCATCCTGCCATCTTTCCATCCCTGCTGCTCATCTGATCTGTGGCAAACAGTTTGAGAAACAGGGAAAAGGGGCATGGCTGCAGATTGATGCTTGATCAATTTTTTCATCTAGCTGGCTATACACAATAGCACCATATCCAAATTAAAAAGGTGTTGTTAAGGGTGGCTCGGGTAGTTCTTGACCTAGCTGATCTGTCTAGGAGGTAGGGACACTTCAGGGTTGGACCATTTTCCCCATCAGGTATTTTGATGGGCTAATACAAAGGTACCCTTATGAGTTAGTCAGCAAGGTAGTGGCATGGCAATCAAGCAGGCAGGGCCGGTGCTACCATTAGGCCAACTAGGCAGCTGCCTGGGGCGCAGGGCTAAAGGGGGCGCCAGTCAGAAGTACCGCACTGCGAGGGCCGGAGTCCGCCAGAGCGCTGGGCTGACCCTGGGCAGGGCCCAGGCGCTTGGCAGGTGGCAGGGAACCCTTACCCCGTGGGGAAACATGCAGCATGACCCAATCCCCAGGCTCAGTGGCGCGTGCACAGGGGTACCGTGCACAGGCGCGCCCGGCCGCTTCCTGCCTGCAAATAGCAATAGCAGCAGCAGCAGCAAAAGTGAGAGCGATGGCCGGTTGGTTCTGCTGTATGCACGGATGAAGAGGATATGCTGGGTGCGAGACGTGAAGGCGGCATTTGTTTTCCCTCACGGCTACTCAGGCAGTTAAAGGGGAAGCTCCGATTTTCGTCAGGCGCTTATACGCAGCGGAGCGGGTCCCGCTGCCGTTTGTGGGTGAGCATAGGCACAGCTGGGAGTGGTTTGCCATACATAAAGGTAGCAGGAGGCGGTGTTGGAGGATCTCTGAGTAAGACCCCCCGTCCATCTAGCCCAGCGTTGTTGACACGGACAGGCAGCAGCGGCTCTCTTGGCTTTCAGGCAGGATCCCTTCTGAGCCCTGCTGGAGATGCGGGGGGGGGGGACTGAAACTGGGACCTTCTGCATGCAAAGCAGGGGCTCTACCCATGAGCCACGCCCCCCCTACATGAAGCGAGGGAGCACAGAGGGTGGAGGGGGTTGAGCTCCTCACCAGTCCACTCCTTTCTGTGTATAAATAAATAATTGACCCTTTTGGGTGGGCGGGGCAGTCATGTGCATAAATCTGGCTGGGTGACCGGCCAGATGGGTGATTAACAAAGGGGTGTGTGTGCTAAATATCTGATCTTGCCTAGGGCACCAAACTGCCTTGCACCTGCACTGCAAGCAGGAAATTGCATGTTTCCCCAGACACAGGGAACAACCTTCTTTAATTTAATCAAGGAGAAAGCAGGGATACATTCTAAGGCACTTTTGCCTCTGCAGCAGTTCCAGAGCCTTAACAGTATTCCTGGCAGCTCTCAGGCTATGCCATCTGGAGCAAATGGAGTCTTGAGCCTATGTCTCAGGGTAATGTCAATGAAATCCATAGCACACAATATATGTGTCAGGAAGCTAGTATATCCGTGACAGACAATCATAGCATCTAGCTCATTGTTACTACAGAGTCATTTTGAACAGCAAGATTAATACTGTTTCTATATTACTTGCCCTGCTGTGCTGTTCACAGAATCTTAGTAAACATGTGAAGTGTGTTTGGGGGTACCATATGCTCTGCAAAGTTCAAAAAACTATGGTGACAATTTTGTTAAATTCTCCATTTTCAAATAAAAGATATGAGGGGAAGCAAATTTCATCAGACTGATACACATGTCCCACTGGGGAAAAATTAAAAAAGGAAACAAGAAGTCTATAATATACTTTATTGGACTCTTTGTGCATTTTGATGATAGGCAAGGGAGCTTTTCACTTAAATTAAGCAAGAGTGTTCTCAAGCTAGGTGCTAAATATAGTATTTTCCTGTTGAGATACGTCCATCACAGACCTGAACAAATTATGTAAAGGAACAAACACATTAAAAAGAGACAGTTTAGAAAATGTTCTGCACCTCTCGAAGCAACTGGACTGTGGTTCTATGTACATTTATTAGTGTGAGTCATTTACTTATGCCTGTGCGCTTTCTTTTTTTAAGCTACATTATAAAAAAGCTAGGTTGGACATCTTGAGGAAAGATTATGGACCATTAAGGAAGAGACATGTAAACCAAATTAATTATTGTTGTCCCCTATAAAGACTGGCACTGAATCCCACCCCTTGCTGAGATGAGAACAGAACCAAATTTGTCCAAAGTCTTGCTTTAATGCAACCACCCTAATCTGGTCCCCTCCAGATCTGTTCAACTTCAACTCCCATCAGCCCCAGCCAGCTTAGCTAATAGTCAGAAATGCTGGTACTTGTAGTCCAGAACACCCTGGGGGGCATCAGGTTGGGAAAGGCATGGCTGGTTGAGGCATGCTGGGTGTGGTATGCTTTTTTTCTGTCTAAACATGCATAGGATTATGCCTTAAGAGGATTAAGAGTTACCCAGTGGTGACACACCTGTTTTTTCACTAGATTCAACTTGGGTACAGCATGGATTACTATAGTCAAGCTATCCCTATCCAGGATTAGTCACAGCTGGCAAACCAGCCAAACCTTATAAAAGGTGCTCCATGCTACTGAGGTCACCTCAGATTCCAGTGACAATGCAGGATCAAGGAATACCCCAAACTGCAAACTGTTCCTTTAGGGGAGATTGCAACTTGTACTCACCCACCGAACCTCAGTCAGTGGAGACACTTTGAACAGGACCTTTGCTGTTGACTGAAATGCACAGGAGGGGATATAGGAAAGAAGGCTGTCTAGGTCTCTAGCTGTTTAATTGCCTTATCTTGTTTCTAGGTGTACTGGTGTGACTAGGCTGACTTTTAGGATGTGTGCACACAACTATTCAGCTGACTGTAATGAACTGTGCATGTCAGAGTAGGGCCTCTTAATAAAAACAGAATGTAGAAATAAATTCACTTTCCTAGAAGAATTAATCTACTTCAACGGTATCCCTAGGAATATTTCATTATTTTTCATGAAATGCTTCTATTAATAAGAACAGAATCAATGAACTGCATTGCTTCTCTCTCTATCAATTTCACTCAGTACATTGCTGCTAACAAGTGTATTCTTTTGACACAAACATATTTGTTGTATATAGAAAATTATCATGAACATAATGCATCATTTTTCACTGGCTTCTTGCTGTTTGTGTCTTTTGCAAATCAGGTGTGTGTTTTTTAATTGTGGTAGCCTTCACAACATGCTCAGTGCCTTCAAAATACATTCAAAATATATTATCTCAGTTGTGCAGAACTTGCAGTGTAGTAAAATGTAATTACAGACAATTCTGAACTGTACAAAGGGGAAATATTCCATTTAAAAGTACAGGCCAATCTTTCATTATTGAGATTCCCGCCCCCAGCTACATAAACACACTAGGCTGGTATTATTCACATCAATAATAAACAGGAACTTTGACATGCTGCTTTACTGGATATGGTTATAATATGGAACACAACATATTTGTCTTCTGAGTATTTACACATAGTCCTATTTGTTCAAACACATGGTGTCAGACAACAATAAAACCTCTGACTTTGTATTACATCAGATAATACACATTTCCCACCATGCTGTTCTCCAAAATGAATGGGGTTCAGGTCACACTGGATCAAAAGCACCAAGTGGGGCCTTTGCCCATCAGCGTAGGTGTCAGAGTTGCTACATGGCCAGTTTCAACTGACTTAAGTAGCATTTCTGCCACTTAACTATTGTAAGCACAGGTTGGTTCAACTCAACAAAGAATATATTCACATATATCGTAACACACACACACACACACACACAATCTTTAAAGATTCCCCAGCACATCCCTTAAATTAATATTCCTAGGTTTACCTAAGAATAGGAAATGAATGTTAAACCAGCTTAAGTCTGTGTTACAGATAGTTCTAGAGTACAGAGTGAGTTTCAGCATACCTTTGTCTCAATTTATCCTCATAACCCCCCCTGAAACATATTACACTGAAAGTTGGCGATTTCCCAACATATTGAACCTCTAGAGTCCCACATCCAAGCCCAGCATTCTGTCCGCTATACAACTTTTGATTGTCAATATGTTTTAAAAAAATAAAAATAATCAAGTTTACCAGAAGATGGTAGATCATGGAAATAACTGAATAATAAAAGCACAGAAAATGTGAACTGACAACGGTGCAACTTTGATGATAAAAATTGATGCACTTGTATGTTTCTTGCATATAAATTCTTATGTATTTCCACATATATTTTTCTAAATGTCCACATTTCTGGTGCATATTTTTACACTGGTATGCATTTGTCTCCCACTAATGAAGGTGTGTGTGCGCATATTTTTCAATTGTATCCATTTTACCATGCACGTTTTTCAAATGTAAACATTTTTCAAATGTGTTTTTTTGGGTGTGCAAATCAGATCACAAGCTTGTAATTATATGGATTTCTGGTTGCAAATTGCATTTGGGACTGCATTTTGTTTGGTGGAGTTGCGAATTGGGTAAGCTCATATAAGTTTATGAAACCACTGCATTTGTCCTCCATTCCTAGAAAGTAGGACTTTGTACTCCTATGATGCTCTGATTCAGAGCTCTCTATACTGAATGGTAGGACTGCTTTGTTAAGTCATCAGATGACAAGTAATGGATGCCCCAGGTTTCTTACCAGTTTGTTTCTATGTGGACATCCATCTTCCACTCATTATAACATTGTATTCTGCTCTTTCTCTTTTCAACATTAGATGTTTCCTAAAGACATTAATGGAAAAGAAAGGCACAGCATGCTCAAATGATAATAGATGGAGAAATTATAGCTGAGAAATTATAGCTATGAAGCTCTACTGAAAGTGTTATTTATTAGGCTAATTTCAGCTACATATTTCTGTGCTCTGAAAGGTCATGTTTTTGGATGTCATCTGTACAAGACACTTCTTGGCTCTCTCATTAAACAAATTTTTAAAAATTACACAATTTGCTTATGATAAAGTAGCATTGATGCAGAATAGTTTAAGAAAGCCAAGTCCAGAAAATGTGAATACAATTTGCCGGTCCAAAGAAATAAATGTTTACAAGTGGCTTACTTGCATTATTTATTTTATTTTATTTTATTTTATTTTATTTGAAAACCACAGTTTACCTGTTGCTGAGGGAGAAAATGTTACGAAAGTTTCCTCTTCTGGTGTTATAACTCACACAAGTATACCACTGTCTCACACAAGTAGGCCACTCTTTTGAATAATTATTTCCCAAGTTAGCCAGCTACTATAATGTCTGAATCCGCTCTCATTTGAGTTAGGGATTATCTTCAATAAATATCCAAGCTTACCCTGGAATATGAAGCATTCTTCCCAACCCAAGGCAAGTTGAATGTTGTCAAACTTTATGTCTTCTTCTTGAGACATCTTCACTCTCACACAATATCTTTCTCAGCATCTGATCTTTCTGCCTGCCCCATCTTCCAATCTCATTAGCATATCTGCTTTAGTGGCATCAGGTGAGTCTGTATTGGCAGGGGAAGGACAGTCAATATCTGCCTGCTTTTGGTTTAGCTACTCTAATGTTACAGAGCAGCTACTAAGGCAGAGATCTTATTTATTTATTTATTTGTTTTGTCCCCTCTCCCCTTTCTACCAAAAACTGGCACTCAAGGCAGCTTACAGGCACAATTAAAATTGATTAAATAGGTCTGTGGCTCATGCTGGCTCAGCTTGTCTGAGTGTGGAACGCTAAGCAGGGTTATTACTTGGATGGGAGACCCCTCCTCTAGTTTCCTGCATTGAGCAGGGGGTTGGACTTGATGGTCTTGTAAGCCCCTTCCAACTCTATAATCCGATCCGATCCTAAAACAATACATTAAAATACAGTAAAAACATAATTACAGAATAAAAAACAGCAGTCATCACAACAGACCTATTTACAGGCCAAAGGCCTTCTTGAATAAGGTGACCTTCTGCCTACTGGCAAAAGGGTAACAGAAATGGAGTGAATCTAGTCTCCCTTGGCAGGGAGCTCCACAGCCTGAGAGCAGCCACCAAAAAGTCCCTCTCTCGGGTCGCCACCAAACATGCCTCTGAAGGCAGCGGTCTTGAAATAAAGGCCTCTCCAGAAGGTCTTAAGACCTGGGCAGGCTCGTATAGGAGAAGTCAGTCTTTTGGGTAGCCTGGTCCCAAGCCATATATAGGGCTTTATAGGTCATAACCATAACCATATAGGTCAAACCATAACATTGAATTCTGCCCAGATACAGATCAGTAGGCAGTGAAGTTGCCTGCTCCCTGTAACCATCTCTTTTCAACAGCTGCAGCATTCTGGACCAGCTGACATTTCTGAACAGTTTTTGAAATTTGAATCTGAAATTTTAAATTCATGGTTAGCATAATAAAATAACATGCACAAACATTGCCTATAACTTGTGGGAGAAAAGGGGGAAGTCAGGTAGAAATGATACTAGGCTTTAAAGCTCTTCAGATTCTGAGTCAGGGCTGAAGGGTTATTATCCTGTTCAAATTTTTGGAAAAACAACCCCGTAAAATCCAACTTTCCTAATGATGTATTTTCTTGACTATACCTGTTGTATTTTTCTGCCATTTATCCTGTGCCCTCTTATTATACTTTTTACACAAGGGAGAGCATTATTTCTTTCTCTGATCCCTTCCTGGAGTTGAACAAACTCAGATTCATGGAGCACTAGTTCTGGTTTTTGAAACCAATAGGAAAGACAGCTTTGAACAAATGATTCTAAAAACACTATTTTTATTTCATAGGAACATAAGAAGAGCCCTGCTAGATCAGACCAAGGGTCCATCTAGTCCAGCATTCTGTTCACACAGTGGCCTACCAGCTGCCCACAGGATCCCACAAGCAGGGAACAAAAGTAATGTTTTTATCTATTCAGAATCATCTATTTGGGAGCAAAAGGAATTTTAACAAATCCTGGTCAATATATACAGGATTATTCCTGTATAATCCTGTATATATTCCTGTATACATTCCTCTCTCTCCTCCCGCCCACCTTCTTGTCTTTTCTCTGACAAGAACAGTACATCATATTAGTACATCACAGACTCCGTAGGATCATGCCCATTACATTTTCATAGGGATACATAATAGAAAAGAGGCAATGCCTATCCATAATGTTCACATTGCTCTGATAGAAAGAAAATTATCAGTAATATCCATGTTTAGCACATTACAAAGGAACAAGAGTCATTTGTTAAATTCCCTAAGTACCTTGCTGAAAACACACCTGTGGATACGCATCTTTCTCATCTCATGTTTGCCTTAGAAATAGCACAATCCATGAATGTTGCTTTTTTTAATTTATTTTTTTAAGCTAGGATTCCATTGCTTTTTTACATTCATGAGTGGTGTGCATTTGTAACGGTACTTGAGATACTAATTATTCTGAATGTGATAATATCACAATGCCACATTGTAGTCAACAAAAGGTAAATAAGTCATTAGTCCTGCAGAGATATTTAAACCTAAATTGCACTTTCCTTTTCCACTAGCATATTTTTAAAACACAAATAGAGATACCCAAGGTTCTTAGTCTTCACAATGCCTTTTTAATACCATCAATCTGTGCTCCCTATGAGTTGTTTTCAGCTACACACTGCAATTTATTTATTTCAACAACCCACCAGTGCTCCTGATTTTATATTTCTTTTTTAGTCAATCCAGAAATATGCATAAATCTAAATTCGCCTAAGCTAGGGGCAGCTTATTTATTCACTTTTGGGCAGTTGTTTTCTATACTTCTGCTACTCAGTGGAGCTGTGAGTAGAAGATGACAGTGAAATCACATTTAATTCAATCACACATTGAATTGTCTGTATCATGAACAGACTAAAGGGAGCAATCCTGTTTTCACCAGGAACCTAGATAAGGGGCCATAGGAAGCCGCCTAAGTGCCAAGAGGTCCACCAGCAGGCCAACACTTGCACCACTGGAGGCCTACAGCAGGGGTGAGCAACTTGTGGCCCTCCAGATGTTTAAGCCTACAATTCCCATCAGCCCTAGTCAGCATAACCAAGGCTGATGGATCATGGGAGTTGTAAGCCAACACACCTTAAGAGCCTGGGCCACAAGTTGCCCACCCCTGCCCCACAGTATGCCTGTGTTGTATGTTTCACCAGCAGAAGTGGACAAATTTGAGTGTTCTGCCAGTTCTTCATTTTTATTTTTATTTTTGACATTTAGGATATTATTGTAGGGTATTATTGGGTTAAATCTTTGTGTGTATGCTAATCAGTTTCAGTCAAAAGGTTAATAGTTTAGAGGTCAAAGATTTAGTTAGAATACAGAGGTCAGAAAGTATTTGCTTAGGAAGCAGGAGATTAAAAAGATCAACAGAAGGTCAGCAGAAGTGAGAGGAAAAAGTTTTAACTCAGGAAACAGAGGGCAGTATCCAATGCTCCCCATGCCCTGCCACTGATTATGTTATGCCAATGTGACCCACTACTGGTGCAACAGGAAGACAGAGTTTCCTAGAACAACCCCAGAAATGACCAAAATACACATTTCCAGAATGGGATAGGTCAGTGGAGCTCCCTTCGGTGAGCTCTGCTGAGCTGTTCTATTCAGGAAATGATCATTTTGTCTTATTTCCAGTTGCTTTAGGAAGCTGTAGCTTACCGTTGTGCCAGCGGTGGCTCCTGCTGGTCCATGTCGGGCAGGATTGGATGCCCAGAAACATAGTTGGCAGAAATGAACAAGAAACTACCCTCCTGATTTGTTGGAGTTGGAGAGACAATCTAAAAAACAGAAGACAGAGGCAGAGAGAGGGAGAGGGAGGGAGAGAGAGAAGGAAGGAAGGAAGGAAGGAAGGAAGGGAAGAATTCCAGAGTCCTAGACAAAAGAGTCAGAGCTGCTGGAACTGGAGAACAGGTGGAAAGAGACCAATGACAGTAAGATATTAGGGCTGTTCACATGACACGACAGTCCACTATGGGTTAGTTAACCCATGGTGAGGCTGTGGGACATGTGGGGCACAAGCAGCCACTATTTTAAATATGCAACGCCCACTTGGGGGTTGTTGTGTCATGTGAACCTGGAGACCATGATTTACGCAAGGGTTTTAAAAAATGGTCTGTTTTAGGGTTATGCAAGAGTGGTTTAATCCTCACATAACCCGCACTGGGTTGCTGGGTTCGCATGACACGGCAACCCCTGAGCAGGGGTTACATATGTAACCTGGCACCCCCTGGCCCCGCAGCTCACCATGGCTTAAATAACCCACAACAAGCTGCAGCGTGTCATCCGAATGCAGTCAATGCTTGGAAAAGAGATCTGGATAAAATGACAAGGTCCTGTTAGGTTAGCTGGATACATTTATCCCTGGTTGTTTTTATTACCCTACCACTCATAAGGTTTTGTGTGTGTGTTGTGCATGTGTATGCATTCAGATCTTAAAATGTTTCCCTGTTGACATTTTTCATCAGTAAAGCTTAGACTTTGTTATTTGGATTTATCCCACCCACACTACCAAAGTAGATACCTGAAACCTAGAGAGTTTTAGGGCTGATCTGGTAGAGGAAGGCAGAGAAATAAAGATTTCCACCAGGTAGCAGTGGCAAAGGTCACAGAAAGGGAAGAATCAAAAAGGGGTGGGGACACATTATTTTGCCTGTTTTCCCTTCCACTCATGGAACAGGGAGTTGTTAGTCCATGACAGGGGATGAAGTAGTTATTTCCCTCCCATTGAGCCAGTGGGAGGGAAAATGAAGTGAGCCAGCTGGAGTATGGATGTTGCAGTTGTTCCAACCCAATCCCCAGGATAGGATTGCTTTCTCAGACCACACTCTCTGCAAGGAACTCTGCACATCTGCTCTGAAAACCAAGACTCTACTCAAGTAGGTAACATGTAACTAGCTAAGTTAAATTGACTTTATTGATTTTATTTGGAATTATGTGAGTGTGGTTTCCTTACATTGTTCTTCCTGTTTCTCCCCTTCCCCTAATAAACTCCAATTTAATATTTATTTTATTATTTATTTATTTGATTTATACCCCATCTTTCTTGGAGACTCAAGAAAAAATGGCACTCAAGATGGCTTACAAATCAATTAAAAATAAATTAACACAATAAAACAGTACATTACAATACCAAAAAAATATATTACAAAATAAAAACAGCATCGAAACCAACAGACCCACCTACAGGCCAAAGGTCTTCTTGAATAAAGCGGTCTTTGCCTGCTGTCAGAAGGATAGCAGAGAGGGAGCAAACCTAGCCTCCCATGGAAGGGACTTCCACAGCCTGAAAAGGCCCTCTCTCACGTTGCCACCAAACACACCTCTGATGGTGGTGGTCTTGAAAGAAGGGCCTATTCAGAAGATCTTAAGGATTGGGCAGGCTCATATGGGAGAAGACAGTCTTTGGATATTGCAGCCAAATATTTGGATTGTGGTTGGTGAGTGGCGAAGGAATTTATTTATTTTTACATCATTATTACCCCGCTCTTCAGCCAAAAAAGGTTCCAAGAGTGGCTTAAAAATAATTACCAGGAATATTATGGAAGTGGCTGGTAGTGGTGACATTTTGCTTTCTGTTTTGCTGCTTAAAATTAGAAGGTGTGCACTTCCAACAAGATTAGACTCAGACATCGATTTGGTACTCCATAAAACAGCCTGATTCTGCTCGGATCGATTTGGAGGCCATCTTGGGTACCAAACCTGATTTGAGATTCAAAAATTGGGGAAGAAGAAAATGGTTATAACTTCTTTCTGTTCATTCTTCTTTTTTAAAAAGAGAATTTCCAGCACAGAAATCTCTTAGGAGAGCATTATGCTTGCCAAATTTTAGAAAAATAGGTGCAGTGGTTTTTATGCTATGCACCTTTATTTGTGTTTTTTTAAAAGGGAACTGCCAATAACTTTTTTATTTCTTGTTGTAATGAGATAGAACGGATAGTTCTTCTTTCTAAGGGGATAGGGCCTGCCAAGTTTCAGATGAATAGGTACAGGAATTGTAGTGCAAGAGTAGCATTCACATTTTGAGGGTATCCCCCCCCCGAAAAAAACCCAATTGTGTTCCATGAGGAATATTTTTCTGAAAATAACAGACAGCATAGAGGTGGCTCTAAGTAGGGAGGGCAACAAAGATGATAAAGGGACTGGAAACAAGGCCCTATAAGGAGAGACTGAAAGAACTGGGAGACTGAGGGAAGATATGATAGCACTCTTCCAGTACTTGAAGGGTTGTCACACAGAGGAGGGCCAGGATCTCTTCTCGATCATCCCAGTTTGCAGGACATGGAATAATGGGCTCAAGTTACATGAAGCCAGATTCCACCTAAACATCAGGAAAAATTTCCTGACTGTTAGAACAATAAGACAATGGAACCAACTACCTAGGGAGGTGGTGGGCTCTCCCACTCTGGAGGCATTCAAGGTGTAGCTGGACAACCATCTGTCAGGGATGCTTTGACCTGGATTCCTGCATTGAGCAGGGGGTTGGACTCAATGGCCTTGTAGGCCCCTTCCAATTCTACTTTTCTATGATTCTATGATTCTAAGTATAAAAACTGCAGTTTCATAAGTTACAACAGTTCATATAGAATGGGATTCTTCAAATTAGGGGACAGGGTAATTGATTCACTCCTTCCCTCTCCCTGAGGTTTATGGGCCAATTTGTATGAAAAATAACCACACATCATAGAGGAGTATCCAGGAAAAAAAATCTGAATAGTTTCAGAAATATAAGTGTAGAGGATAGGAGGTTACGATGGTTGAAGACCAGTTTAAGGCTTTTTTCATAGTGAAGCCTGGTGGCATTGGAAGAATATCCATCTCATGGTCCCATCCTTGCCCTTTCCCAAAGCTCAGTGATTGGAGAGCTCCTGGTAAAACATGCCATATGATCAGAAGATGGACCTGTTATTCACATGACCTCCCCACTACCACCAGCAGCATTTAAAGGGGGGAAAGCAAAATACATTATTTTTTGAGACACATGTCTACCTTTCCAAAGCCAAGTCACTAATGATGCCTAATGTAGGGTCCAGTTTCAGTTCTGGTCACTTCAGAGGGAAGCCTGCTTCACCCACTGTATTAGGACTTGGGAAACACTAGAAATGCTCGATTCAGTTCAGCCAAATCTGATGCACATCTCTACTTCGAGTACATAAAACTCAGACTACCTACCGTAAGTCCAAAGTTACATCTAGCATATAAAATCAGTCTGTAAGTAGTTTTTTTTTGTTGTTTTTTTAAGCACAGTTCTGGACTTCATTGACATCCCTTCTTATATGACTTTATATACATAGCAGCATCAAACATATATGATTAGTAGATCATAGAGATTATAATAAAACATGGGCAACAATGGTGTTTTTATGGTGTGTAGGCAGAAAGACTTTTGAGAGTATAAAGGTAATTAGCATCTGAAAACAAGTAGACAGCTAATGTTTCATAGATTTCATAGATTTCATAGATCATAGAGTTGGAAGGAGCCTGCAAGGCTATCGAGTCCAACCCCCTGCTCAATGCAGGAAACTAGAGGAGGGGGTCTCCCATCCAAGTAATAACCAGGCTTGACCCTGCTTAGCTTTCCACGCTCAGACAAGCTGAGCCAGCGTAAGCTTACACTGTGTATTGCTTACACAGATATCAATTTTGATTTAAATATATGCAGAGCCTCATGATGTCATGATGCAGGAGGTCAAAAAGCAAGGAAAAAAGAAGAGTCAATTGTTAGTGTGCCTGTTGCAGAACAGTTCCTAAACTTGCATGTAAATGTAGCTTTTCTTATATGTTACCTGATTTTAAAGCTAACTGGCTGTTAAGTACTCAATATGGTATTGCCTACTATTATTCTCACCTGCTAGGTGTGCCCTTTATATTCTAGATTAAACCTGACTTTAAAAAAAAATAATCATCTACTTCTGGCTGCATCTGATTCCTTACTAGTTGTCCTGCCCCTCACATCAGGTTCTCTGTCTCAGCTGAATAACATCCCTGAACCAAGGTTTCCTTCTATTTCATTTGAACTAAGCCAAATAATGTTTCTCCAGATAATTAAGATGCCAAATTAGATTTTAGGAACTTTTTTCCGGATCCACCACAAGTGACCCCACAAATGCCTATGCCTGATCCTAAACAGTAAATCCCACTGTATTAGGACTTAAGGTTCTAAATAAGTATGCCTAGGGCTACAGCCTTCATCCACTGAATGTCTAGCAGCACAGTTCTATGCATCTCTACTCAGAAGTAAGCCTCACTGAGTTGATGGGTTTTGCTTCCAAGGAAGTGAATATAGGAATGCCTTAATGTATTATAGATAGGAAGAAAAGACCATTTAAAAATATTTTTAAAATTAAAAAAAAGAAAAGAATGTGCATTCTAGCTAGTGTAGTTTTTACATCTGAATTACCAAGCCAGGAAATGCAAAAACCTATTTAAGCACTCCTTGTTAAAAATAGCCTGAGTGTTTTGGGAATTTATTGGGTTTCATAAAATATGGTTAGATTCAATATATATTTTCCCCCTCTGCTTCTTAACTGAAGAGAATAGGTTGCCATGACATTCTTTAGGCTCACCACTTCCCCCAGATACAACAGGAATGTGATCATTGTAAACTGCTGCTGAGCGATAAAACAAATATTGTTAAAGACTAGATACAATGAAACAGGCTGGCTGTATTTTAGAGATCTTATTATGCATGCACATTAAGCAGGATTACATTCTAAATGGAGACACCCAGTCTGTCAAAGAGAGGCCATATTGCTGCTCTATAAAGTGTTCTGCTCAATAAAATAGCTGATCTGTTAAATAACATGGAATGCTGTTTTGTCTTTCAGAATTCTCTTCCCTCTGTTATCACTGAATATCATCACTTGTGAAGCATATTCTCACCTGAAAACTTTTATAGTGAAAAATTCAGAAACCTTTCATGCCAGGAATTCTGGGTGTCTGAGACATAGACTTAGGCTAGGGAAGGCCCCAAATGAATGAGGAAACCAACACTGACACATGACAGAGGCAGGCAGGAAGAGGTATTTGGCCTGGCCAAGTCTGGTATAAAAGGAAGGAGCCCAGCCTTCTCTTCTTGCCTGGTCAACAGAGCAAAATACAGCCCCTGCCTCAAAGCTACAGACCTAGTAATCCTGGAATGTCAATCACTAGCTCCAAACTTGATCCCAGTAAAGTCAGCTCATAAGCCCAGCCTAGCCCTGACATTTCATATACTTTGGAAATCAACAGGAAGTGAGGGATTTTCTTCAGGATTGAGTCTTGAAGGTATTTTAATTCCTAATTAATTGGTGGGGGGATTGAACCCATGTTTTTTCTAAACTATTTGGCAACTTTTATGCACACAGTAAAAGTGTAGAACCTCTTTTTGATTGTTCAGGAAAGTTAGTGTAGTGAAGTGGTTAGTGTGTTTGATTGGGACTGTAGAGATTTGGGTTCTAGTTCCAACTCAACCATGAAGCTCACTGGGTGACTTTGGGCCAGTTACTGACTCTCAGCCTAACCTACCTCATTGGGTTGTTGTGAAGATAAAATGGAGAAGAAGATCATGCAAGCTGCCTTGGACTCCTTGGAATAAAAGGTGGAATATAAATGTAAGAAACAAACAAACAAAATTAACTAGGTAATTTGAAATTGACCAGGTGGTGACACCAAGAAATACAAGTAGCTGAATAAAGCAGACTGAATCCAGAAAGCAAAGGGCTTAGCAAACTTTTTTTTAAAAAAAATCATCTACTTCTGGCTGCATCTGATTCCTTACTAGTTGTCCTGCCTCTCACATCAGGTTCTCTGTCTCAGCTGGATAACATCCCTGAACCAAGGTTTCCTTCCATTTCATTTGAACTAAGCCAAATAATGTTTCTCCAGATAATTAAGATGCCAAATGAGATTTTAGGAACTTTTTTCCGGATCCACCACAAGTGACCCCACAAATGCCTATGCCTTGATCCTAAACAGTAAATCCCACTGTATTAGGACTTAAGGTTCTAAATAAGTATGCCTAGGGCTACAGTCATAAACAGATAGCTATCTGGCTCAGTAGTGAAAGGTATAAAAGAGCAGAGCAAATCAAGCCAGGCTTATAACACAATGAAACCACCACTACTGCAACAACAACATACAGTGAACATGCTAGTCTTTTTATACACAAGAAACCCACACTAAAAAGGAAACTTATCTGGCTCAACCTGGCTGCTGGGCAACATTCCCTCCCACTGAGAGCCTTGTTTGCACCCAAAGCTCTCTTATGGATCCAGAGCCATTAATTAGTTCTGCATGCTAAGTGACCCCTACCACTGCACCTACTACCTGCTAAAACACCCCCCCCCAAGAACAAACGAATGCTTCGCTTGCACCTTTATTTGGTGTGATCCTCTGTCATGGTTATTCCAGCAGCATATTCCTATCATGACTAGTAACCATTGATATACTTCCTTATTCATTTGTCTAATCTGTTTTTAAAGCCATCTGACCAAGTGGCTTTGCAATTATGTGGTTATGCAACACAAATTGTTCCTTCCTGGAAGCACAATCCAGCCATCGACTGAACACTGAACAGTAGCTCACACGCCAAAGCTAACTGTGCCCCCCCCCCCACACACAAAGATATGTAAGCTGGCTATTAGAACATTCTGCTCAGAAATACTGCCAGTGACACTACAGGCCAAGCCAAATTCTAGCAAACACATTTCTTATGTTGGACTTATTCATGAGTCAATACCACTTTCAAAGTGTTGAGAGAAATATGGATGAGGAAGCAGTTAATTTCTAAACCAACTTGTCCCTACATTATTTTTATATTTGACATAGTCAATGCAGAATTTTCATGCACATTTAGACCTGCTTTGGCATCATAGTGGTAGGAGATATAGTGCTTACTCATTTGACTGAATTGTATAAAGTTTCAAAATGAAAGGTTTGTGTTGGGGGTGTTGATTTACCTATAGCACAGCTGTCAGGAATGTGTGCAGTATGCCCACACAGAAGCTTAAAAAACTATTATAATATGTTCTTTTATTTCATTCTAAACACATTTTAAAGGTAGGCATGCCACTGTGCAGCTATCAGAATACTTTTTTTTATTTTAAAAACAAACAAAAAACCAAAAACTAACAGGAGAATACATTGTATAAATATAGCAAATAACAACTTGATGTTTTGATATTTCTGTATACTTACATAATGGATTAAAAGCTATGCAATGCCTGATAGCAAATCAATTCACTAATATTCACTAATATTCACTAATATTCACTAATAATGTTTCCGTACAGACCAAATTTATCTATGTTTTATATTATGAAAAATTGGGGTTCATTTTGGTTTACATTCTTACCAGGGGAGGCTGGTGACTCCTATTTTGGTGAGGTTCCTTTTCCATTGCAGGTTTGCAGGTTTTATCTGGGGCTTTATAGGAGCTATTCATGGTGCTCCATGGTGGTGAACCTATTTTTAGGATGGAGTTCAGCACCATGGATAGCTCCTATGAAGCTCCAATCAAAACCTGCAATGGAAAAGGAGTCCCACTAAAATAGGAATCGTCAACCTTCCCTGATTCTTACGATTCAATTGTTATAAAAATAATGTACTTTAGTTTACATACATAAATAAAAATAATAGCTCATAAAACTGTTGACTCCAAAGAGGCTTGCTCAAGTTTAAAGGAATTATTCTGAGTAATTGGTTTGACAGCTGGAAACCTAGTCTAACTTTGCACCAAAAGCCAACTTTAATTGCATTCTATAACTTCCAGCTTCTAATAATTCCAGATGTTAATAACAACTCATTTGTGATGAGTTGCATACAATACGAAATTGCCCCTCTCAGTTCATTTAGTGCTTTCATTATTTATATATTCCCTGCTGTACTGCAAATACACAAAAAAACACATGTTGTGTGCATAATTCCAGGTAGCAATTAGCTTCCATGGCTGTGCATGCCATTTGTGCATGTAAAGGGGGAAACGAAGAGTCGAGACACAAGATATGGTGTAAAATTAGGAACACATTTATTAAATAATCAAAGATCTGTGAAGGGAAGAAGTACGGGTACTAACTAAACTAGCCATTGGCCAGTGGAGCTGTTTACAGGCAAAACATACAACCCATAGGGGTGGTGCTGCAACTCCCCCCCCCCCAGTTTTACACCACCATGGTGCTGGGAGGCCTTCCCTGTGTCATGTCCTCATGGGGCCGCACAACACCAATGCGAGTGAGGTGAGTTGGCCTCAAAGGTGATCCACATCTCCCACAAACTGAGCTGCACAACCCAACAACGGGGAGCCTTGGGTGTCGCCAGTCACCTAAGAGGTGCCATTGGATGATCGCCAGCCCCCGCTGCCTATTCCCGCACTTACCAGCCACAGAAAGAGCCAAGCCTCTGCTTAGTCTCCTGTCCCCCACCTGCCAGGAAGAAATTCCAGCAGGGTCCTTCGCAGATCCATGAGAAACAGATCATTGCCGGGAACAGAAAAATGTACCCCATCCAGCTGGTACAGCTCCCTCTGGAACAAGGATATTGTGGCATGAGGAATCGCAAAACCTATCCCTCCAAGGCCCCTGCCAATCTCTCAATTCACCTTCCTGCCCACTCTGTTCAGGCCTCTGGGGTCTGCATCACCTCGCCAACAGAAGCACGGCAGGATATGAGACCAGACAATCTGGATTCTGTGCCAGCACCGCCTTATATATGCAAGGTCCAAAGACACTTGCATAATCAAGGCCTTGTCCTTGAGCAAGCCAAGATCATTTCCCCCAAATGCAACACTAGCACTTGCGGGGGCAGGCACACCAGGCCAGACAGGAATAACATGGGTAGGAGGCTCTGCCACTGCATTCCACACTGACCCAACCACTGGATGTCAGCCAGTCAACCAATCCTGAGATGAGATCCAAGGCCCGACTTAGCAGCTCTGTGCGCTGCCCAAAATACCATAATGTTCCTGCACACAAGCACACGAAACGGCCTCCGTCCATTCTGGGGCTCTGGAAAGAGAAGACAGAAGCAGCAGAACCAATCATGGCAATTTGCATACATAAGAACGATACGCCTGAGAATGCCAGCAGCCCACTGCCTGGACCCCATCCGGGGGGAAACTGAGAGTGGCCGCAGTAGAGGCAGCCCCAATCCAAAAGGAATGGGTGCCGAAACACATGTCAGCAAGACCCAGGGCCCGCAAGGCCAACCTAGCAACAGCCCCAAATTGAAATTTCATCAGGGAAGAGCCATCCCTGTGGCAAAACAGAGGGCCCGCTTTGGTACCCCAGACATCAAGGAAAGCATGCAAAGCAGCAACAGGGCACAGTTCCTCAGAGGAGGCCAGGTACAGAGTTATGCTCACACCCGAGCCTCCTGGTCAGATTTAGACCTGCGCAACCAGAGATGTACACCGGACTTCATTAAACGGAGGTTGGAGAATTGTAGGGCTCTGTCAGAAACATCCATTTTGGACACAGCGACCAGGACTGGTGCAGGGCAGTTTGGCGCCCTAGGCAATACTATATTTAGCGCCCCCCCTCATGCTGGGGGGGCCTCCGGAGCAAAGCAGCCCCTGCTACCTACCTTCCCCCCGCCCCCCCCTGGCCGCCTCCTCCTCCGAGGAGGAGGAAGTGACGCGACGGGACCCCCACGCTCTGTTTTTGGCCAGGGAAACCAGGGCAACAGGGCTGTTTAAGCCCTTTTGCCCTGGTTCCTCCCGCCAAAACAGCGTGGGCGGAGCTCCGGAAGCGGCGTGAAGGTAGGTGGTGGGGGGGTCGGGTGGTGGTGGCGGCGGCGGCGGCAGTGGCGAGGGAGGGCGGTGCGGCGGTGGTGAGGGGGCGGCGGCGGCGCGGCGGCGGTGGCGGCAGCGAGGGGTGGGCGGCCCGGCGGCGGCGAGGGCGAGGGGTGGGCGGCCCGGCGGTGGTGGCGGCGAGGGGTGGATGGCCCGGCGGCGGCGAGGGGGGGCGGCGCAGCGGCAGCGAAGAGGAGCGCAGCGTTTCTGCGCCCTCTTCAGCCACGCGCCCTAGGCAACCGCCTAGTCTGCCTAGCGGTCGCGCCGTCCCTGACAGCGACCAGTTCCGAGATACGGAAAGTGCCAAATAATGCTGTCAAGGCTGAAGCATGAAATAGAATGGCCTCGTAGCTAGAACGGCATATGACAGGCCACTGGGCTCTTAGTCCCAGCAAAATGTCTGGCGACATGGGAGCCCTTGGATCAGGGGCTTGTGGACACTCCCAAGACCATCCGAGGAGCATCCTCCTGATCCTGAAATTGCAAGTGTAATCCTCCAGACCCCATGCTTTAGACAAAAAGGCTCAACCAGCCAACTTATCTCTGATCGTCCTTACAGACCATCCACGACCCAGGGAAAGGACACAATATTGCATCAAGTGACCGACAGGAATGGGCCATGTCAGGGGGAGATTATGGCCTCCCTGAATTCCTGGAACTCCCTGCCCGGTTGTAAGCAGCTCTGATACTAGGTGCCAATGCACTCAGGATGGCACATTCAGCCACAGACCTTCAATCTGCCAAAGATAGTCCAGCATCACTACGGGATGCTGGCTGGCCCAAGGGGCAAGCTCTCAGAACCTTAGCATCTGCTTATGCAACAATGTGTCCGCGATGCCATTATCAAGTCCCAGCACATGACGGGCATGAAATAAGATATTAAATTTGAGGCAATGAAGCATCAAGGCTCTTACCAGACACATAACCCTTGGGTTTTTGGAAGACAGGGAGTTGACGACCTGGACCATGGCCTGATTGTTGTACCAAAAGTGCACTACTGAATTAGAGAACTGATCCGACCATAGGTGCACAGCGACGTAGGTTGGGGGGGGGGGAATCCAAAAAGGTAAGGTCACAACACAAGTCAGAGGAGACCCATTGCACAGACCACGGGGCAGCACACCACTGATCCCTGAAGATGACTCCAAAACTAAGAGTACCAGAAGCATTAGACTGTACCCAGAAATCTGCTTCCAGGAGCAATTCCTGTCTCCAAAAGGAGACTCCATTAAACTGCATAAGAAACTGAGACCAGACCTGTAAATAGGCCTTCTTGGAAGGAGAAACCCAGAGTTTGTGGTAAGGCCAGGAAAGACCACGCATGGCCACGCACAAACACCATAGGAAAGCATGGCCTGGTGCTATGACCCTGCAGGCAAAATTGAGATGATCCACCAATTCCTGCAACTAATGAAGAGTGGTGTTATGCATCTGGATAGTCTGGCAAACCTGGTCCTGGAGCGTCCAAAAGCTTATCCTGTGGAAGGCAGGAACATTGATGAACCAAATTCAACTCAATTTCCAGAAAAATCAAGGAATTTGAGGGACCCTTGGTTTTCTCCTGGGTCAGTGGGACACCCAACTCATTGACTAAGGCCTGAAATTGACTCATTAGAAAAGCACATTGATTAGAAGCATGGGACCGGCAAACAGAAAATCATCCAAGTAACGGATGACCTGATGAAGTCTGGTCTGGTCCCGCACGGCCCATTCTAAAAAGGAACTGAAATGCTTGAATGCTGAGCAGGAAATAGAGCAGCTCATAGGCATGGCCCTATCTATTAAAAAATGTCCCCTAAAACAGATCCCCAGCAGGTCGAAATCCTCCGCATGAACTGGAAGTAACCGAAATGCAGACCTGATGTCACACTTTCCCATGAGGGCACCATGCCCGCAATGGTAAACCATTGAAACATCCGAATCAAAAGAGGCATAATGCATGGAGCAGAGATGCTCAGGAATAGCATCATTGACTGCCGCCCCCCTAGGAAAGGACAAATTGTGAATGAAACGAAACTCCCCAGGCACCTTCTTGGGGATGATGCCCAAAGGCAACACATGGAGGGTTGGAATAGGCAAAGATGTAAAAGGACCCAGGACTCTCCCCGCCCTGACCTCCTTCATAATTTTGGACCAAACCACGGACTCCATCTTGGAAACTGATTTTTGGTTGGGGGACATGAGGTGGACCCTAGGTCCCCTGAAAGGAATCCTGAAACCAAATTGAAATACCTCCAACAAATAAACAGCATCCTCGCACTGAGGGGAGAGGCGAAGCAGTTGCATTAAAGAGCCCAGTTTAATTGGGCTGGGTCCCTTAGGAGGCTGCTGTTGACCAGCTCTGGGAGGGTGCTTGGCACCGGGCCCAACCTTGGAAGGACCTTTGGGGCCCCTGATTTTGAAACAGGAAGCTGAGGGGTGCGGTCCATTACATACTGCACATGTGTGCCGGTAGGTGCACTCAGGGTGGGAGCAGGAGCCCTTGGAAGAGAATTCCCAACAGGCTGGTGTTGAACCGGGAGTCGCTGAAGATTTAGCCAGGACGTGTCCGCTGTCAGATCTAACACCAAGAATAGGGCGGGCAGGAATCATGAATTCCAACCAAAGACAGTTGTCCTTGAAATCCCACCGTAGGGAATGGTCGAAGGCAGCCTTCTTACGGAAGCCCTCATCATAGGCCAGCCATGCACTGCCCTCAAAACCAGAGTATGCACGATAAATAATATTGAGATGCTTGGTGAGGACAATGCCCTTGTCCGGGAATTCTTGCTGCAAGATTCCCATATAAGCAAAAGGAAGTATTTAAACTGAACACAATACCAGAAAACTTTGAAGTTAGATTCTGTCCATGTTGGTCCATGTTCTGCCTTTGCTGTTGCCTCTTGCTCCACACTACTGTCAACTTGGTCTCTGTGCAGAATTGTCCCTTGGTGTCAAGATGACTTTCTTCAGACTTTCTGCCCCCTGGCTCTGTTGTGTTTGTGATGTGCCTTGGTGCAACCAGTATGTGAACTGGAGCTGATAAGGCTCCATTATTACTGCCTGTTATGATGTCACAGATCAGGGTTTGCCACAAGTGCACCATAGAAGGTTGCTTGTAGAGCCATGATGGTACCGTGGTGGTGGTGAGAAGGGTGGATGTAATACCCATCACAAGCCTAACATGGTCATTGGCATTCCTGACAAGTAACAGTGTCCCATGTGTTTGGATGACGGATGGGTAAGAATTTCATTCAGTTCACATTTTAATGCAAACTTACCTAATTCACACTACCTGGACTTATACACAAAGTATGTAAGTGCACTCCAAAATCCACACATTTCTGAACATTGTGACCAAGTCTGTCAATCAAAAATGTGTGTATTAGGAAAAAACAATGTGCACAAAATGTGCATACTATTGGAAAGTGCACACAAAATCACTGTCCCCACTGTATATTATGAGGGGGGGATGCATATATTCAAAACAATGTGCAAAAATGTGTATATTGGGAGTAATGCACAGAAAAAACATGTACTGTACACATTTTTGTGCAGACTTTTAAAACCAGCATTCACAAGCTGATGTGGAAACAAACTAAGCAGTGGAAATCTGACAAACCAAAAAAAAAAGTGAGCTTAACAGATTTGCCCATCCCTAGGGAAAATGGAAATCAGTCTGAAAAAAGGGGGTGGCTGCTATATACAGTGTATTTGTATAAAGTAACTCTCGGCTAGAAATGCTTTTTCTGCTGTTTAGCTCTGCAACCCAGGAAGAGTTGGCCCTGGGCTCAGTTTCTAAAATGAGATGGGCTTGTTTGCACTTTGAATTTCCCCCCTTTTTTGTGATTTTGTGCAAATCCCAATGGAAGTTCTACAGGAGAACAATAATATGTTTTCTGCTTTTTCCCATGGTGTATTCAAGACACAACTGATATTTATTTCTCTGTCTGTGCTGAGCTCTTTTTACCTTTGGAGCAGATGGGACAAGGCCTGAGGCAAGAGTAAACTAGGGAAATCATCCAGCACTCAGAAGAGGGAGGCCGAATACATAGGTAAATGTTGACAAACTGCTTCCACTATTTGAATTAGAATTTTTTTAAAAATAAATAAATACTGAAATACATGTAATAATGCATTTCACCGATTTCCTGTAGAAATCTGAACTCTCACAAACGTTCTGAGTTCACATAAAAATTTAGCGTGCACAAAAAACAGTTTTTCTGAGATGTGCAGCACAATCCTATTCAGTGGTGGGCAACTTGCAGCCCCGGCAGCCCCCTGCCCCTCCCAAAATTCTGGAGGAATCCCCCCAAAAAATTTTAACCCCTTTTTTTCAATCAAAATGGCATCCAGAGCTACTATGGAGCACCAAAAGGGTCAAATCAGCTTGCAAACAAGCTAATTCTGACTGTTTTGGTGTTCTGAAGCTGCTCCGGGCACCATTTTTAAATTTATTTATATTTGTATATTTATATTTGGGTTTTTTTTAATTTTCCACCTGTCTTCAGCACTCATGTGGGGTCATGTAGCCTGCAAAGAAGGGCAAAAATTGCCTCCGGACATCCTGAAGTTGTCCACCCCTGCCATACATGTATATCTGAAAGTATGAAGCACTGAATTCAATGGGACTTACTCACCAATAGGTATGCATAGCATTGCAGTCTTTAAAGATGTTACGTACGAAGCCAGGTCAGGCTCTTTGCCCATATAGCTCAGTATTGTCCACTCTGCTGGGCAGCAGGTCCCCAGGTAGCCATGTATCCTACTTTATAGAGGACAGCTCTCTGTTTGAAGGGTTGCCCAGACCATGTCTGGTGTAATGATGATAACTATAAAGAGGGAGCGCAGGGGCTGGCCTTGGAGGGGCCTTGGATTCAGCAGACCCAGGCTGCCCTGCCACCACTCTGGAACATTGTCAGTGGTAGGTTTATGCCCATGGAGCCTTCCACAGGTGGGCGTGTGCCCCCAGGATGAAGGTGTTACCCAGGGCCGGATTAAGAGCATTATGGGCCTGGTGCTGAGGAGGGCGCGCGGCTGAAGAGGGCACAGAAACGCTGCGCTCCTCTTCGCTGCCACTGCGCCACCCCCGCCAGGCCTCTGCCTCCGCTGCGCCGCCCCCGCCAGGCCTCCGCCTCCGCCTCCCCACCCTCCCTCCCTCATGCCCGCCGCCGCTGCGCCCTCCCGTCCCGCTCGCCGCTGCGCCTCCCCCCGCCCTCCCGCTAGCTGCCGCTGCACCTCCCGCCGCCGCCGCCATCACCACCACCCCCGACCCCCCCGCCACCTACCTTCTCCACGTCGTGTCGCTTCCGGAGCCCCGCCCGCGTTGTTTTGGTGGGAGGAACCAGGGCAACAGGGCTTAAACAGCCCTGTTGCCATGGTTTCCCAGGCAAAAAACAGCGCGGGGGTCCCGTCGCGTCACTTCCTCCTTCTCCTCGGCGGCGGCGGCAGTGGCGGCAGCAGCAGCAGCCACCAGGGCGGGGGGAAGGTAGGTTGGTGGTGGCGGCGCAGGGGTGTCTTTTTTTTGCAGAGCAGGGCTGCTTTGGAGAGGGGGGCGCGCTAAATATTATTTCGCCTGGGGCGCCAAACTGCCCTGCACCAGTCCTGATTGTGGGCCTGTTTTGGGGTAGGGGCCTGGAGCTGCAGCTCCAATAGCCCCTATCTTAATCCGGCCCTGGTGTTACCCCTTGACAGTAGAGGGGCATCTCCAACTCATCCTATCCCATTTCAGCCAGTGGTTCTGGGTGTTAGGATTCCACTGTAATTCATGCAGTAAATTATCATCTCATTTACTCACATTCTCAGTGTAGCTAGCTACCAATATTCCTATGCCAGTATATAGTATTATCTGCATGGATCTTTTTTAAAAAAATTTTTGGTCAAATTTAAAGATTACTTTCCTCAGTTTGCAAACGGACAGCACAATACAATACAAGTGTACTCAGATGTAAGTGCCATTTTGTTTAATGGGGCAGGCATAGCCCCTAATGCGTGTATTTAGGATCGCAACCTAAAAGTCTATTAGGTTGTGAATGGGTAGACATAAGCCTTTTCTGAGGAAACTTAGAATTTTATAACTAGTTTCAAATCTGCTTTGTCAATTTACATTGTTTGGATGAATTCAGAATGTTTCCTGTGACCTTTAAAGCCCTTGGTAGAAACTCTTTCGTGGTAGTAGAGATAAGCTGGAAGACGTTAGCTCTATAACTGGGTTTGAACATTCCATTGAGATAGCACTTTTGAAATTTGCTTCCCTTGGCAGCCTTAACAGAAACCTAGTCTTGTGACCTTCAGAGAATAATAAAAGACATATTTTTATGTTTAGCACTTGATTCCGCCCCCTCCCTGAATGTCACACCTAATTTGTGTTTTAATCTTTGTAATTCAGGTTTTGGCTGACATAGCTGATATTAATAATAAATGGATAAAGCCTTATTTATTTCATAACGTTTCCCCTACATATACCTGTCAAAACTGTATATGTTTCTCTAAAACAAAAATGAATTTGTTAGCTAATTTATTTTGTCCATATCTATATGTCCCTCTTTATGTATCTGAATAGGAGTTGTTTGTTCCAAATATTTTCTCCCACATTGGACATGCTGTTCATTTTTGACTGTCTTGTATAATAAGCCCTTGATGACTAAGCTTTGAGGTTAATAATGAAAGATCTCATGTCACCCTCTGTACTCAGGCAAAACTAAATCAGAATGAAATTGTGTGTAGTATATTACAGGGATATGGAATGCAAGGTCAAGACAGAAGCTTTAGTGCGGAAAACCTTGCCTGGGCCTGTGGCGCCTGAAAGGGAGCAATCCTATCTTCACTAGGAGGCTGGCTGAGGGGCCACAGGAAATGGTATAAGTGCGGCTCTGCTGGTGGAAAGGGAAGTCTGCTGGTTGGAATGACATTTGTGATGCTGGAGCCCACCCACTCAGTACTCCTGTGGAAAGCTGTGCCAGTGTAGATGACTGTGTTACTCTAGTGTTGTGGTGCAAAATGGGACATCCTGGGGATGCGCTGGGGCAGCCATGAATCCTTCAACATGCCCACAAAATTGGCCCCAAACTTTGTGAGCCTGGGGTCAGTGGGATTATGGGAGGGGAAATGAAAAATCATGCTCCACCTCCTGTTCTTTCTGCAGAATGGTAATGGATGTAGCATTTGCTCTACCATGGAATTTCCCCTCCTCAAGGATAGGATTGCTCTGAAAGACTAAGATTTCTTGTGGCATCTTATTTCAGAGGCACAAACATCTGACCTACGGATGGGCAAATCTGTCAGTGTACTGATATTGAAAAGAACAAATCATTATTTTTTAAAAAAATATTCAGACCCTAGGCAGTTAGAGTTTGTTTGTTGTTTGTTATCTCACCTTTTAGAATTTTTTTTTTAAAAGGAGCCTTAAAATATCAGTTAAACAATATAAAAATCATAGTTAAAACTAAAAACACAGGATCACAATAAAATTAAACAGGGACGGGCACTGACAACATTAAAACAACACTCAACCCATTAACCAGAGATCACAAATTTTACAATAATAACAGCCCCAGTAAAATCCTTATCATTAAGAATAGGAAGCTGTAAATAAATAAGTTCTCAATGACTACTAATTTAGGGATGAAAAAGAAGTTCAGTTCAGTTCACAGATCATCTGACCATGAACATGAACATGAATGGGTACGCATATTCTTTAAAAAATGTTTACATATTCCTGAACTTGTGATCATGTTAGTAAAATGCATATTTTTAAAAAATGCACACTTCGAAACGTATGTTTTCAAAAAATACATATTTCCATGATTTAGTCAAGAGGGAGGAAGTGCACACTTTTGAAAAATATGCACAGAAATGTACACTTTCCCCATTCAGACAAACTGAAAAACAGATCACAAACGAAAAATGGAAGCAGGCTGAACTGAGCTTCAAAGTGAAGTTTGGAGAATTTTTTGCCCAACTTGAACATTCCTGCTTCTCCCATCCCAAAGGCATGTCATGGTAGAGCCTGTTGAACCCCAATTGGAAAAGAGATCCACAACGGTGGAGCAAGTGCCAAAAAGGCCCTCTCCCTTGCGCCCACCAACATAATTGCTTTGGAGGCACACAAGCTGGGCCTCCAAAGCTTATCTCAATGCGTGGGCAGGCTGATATGTGTCAAGGTGGTCCTTCAGATAACCATTTATAGAGGTGAGGAAACACAGGCATAGGGGCCAGATCTGTCTTTCCATGGTTCCCCAGATGGACACGCCTACTTCCATTGAGCCCCATCTCCTTCCCCGCTTCCCCTCCCCAACTACCAATTGTTTGGTAGCTTCCCAGCTTTTGTGTAGTTTTTCCCCATTCTAAAAGTTTGGTATGCCTCTGCTAAGGATTAGTTACTGGCACTAAGAGCTTTAGGGCACAATCCTATGCCTGTTTAGACAGAAAAAAGTCCTACAACTCCCAGCATTCCCCAGCCAGCTGTGCTGGCTGGGGAATGCTGGGAGTTGTAGGACTTTTTTCTGTCTAAACAGGCATGGGATTGCTCCTATGAGCTACAATATGCTGGTATCCCCCCCCTATTTTTGGGCCCAGCCCTTTTGCCTTTGGCTCCACCCCTTTGCCTTTGGCCCCACCCACCACTGGAATGTGACCCCTGAGAGCTTCTCTGAAATTGAATTCAGCCCTTGTGCTATAAAAGTTTCCTTAACCCTGGTTTAGGGCTTTAAAAAACCAATGCCAGCATTTTTAATCAGACCCGGAAAGCCACTGGCAACCAGTGTTACACAATAAAGATATCACATATTCTGACTGCCAGGCACCAGGCAGTACCCAGGCGGATTCATTTTGCACCAGCTGACGTTTCCAAACCATCTTTGAAGGCAGATCCACATAGAGCCTATTATAGTAGTCCAGCATGGATGTCACTAGCGCACAGGTACATCCTCTTCAGATAGGATTGCAGTACAAGTATTGAAGAATGTGATCTAGGTTTTAGTTTAGCCTCTCTCTTTTTTAGCCCTATTCCTGCATTAGCCTGAACATGTTCAGGCTAAAAGTGAAGAAGAGGTAGGGGTGCACATGCAAGCCCCACCCCAAATGTCCTCATGTACGCAGGCTCCTCTTCAGAAGAAAATGTGGAGTACAAATGTCTTAGAATGAAATAGATAATCTTGTTATATGATCACAGCAATGGCATGGGAGGGAGCCATGCCAGGTGACTCCCACACTGCCTAGGGAAATATGAACCAGGACTCACATTTTCCACCACCTGTTCCAAAGCATTTTGGGATTTATGTGGAAAAGAGAACATCCCTATGAGCCAGCGCCCATGGGCTTGATTCATTTTACCCTCCAAATTTTCAGGACTGGATCTCTTTTTGTATGTACAAATCTGTTACTCTGCAGCCAAAACTTCCATCAACACTGCTGAACATGTACTGCAGAGCCTTAGAATATGTGTGCCCACTTTCAGACCATTGCCTTTCCAAGGTACTAGATGCATCTCTTAAATTGATCCCAGATGCAATATTCGTAAGTTAAAAGCAAGTTTTATAACCACCTTTGCCAGTAGGCAAATACACAACATGTCTTTGGAATAGCAATCAGCCAGGTGCCTGATAGATGAGTCATCCAGATCAATCATATCAATGTGACTGGTTTTATTGATCTGAAAAATTGGTGGTTCATCTCAAATTCTTTTATCAGAAAATCCAGATGGATGTTATATTGAACTGTAATATTAACGAAAAGTCATGGACAGAAAACCTACTCAGTTACAGCACGGGAATGTACATCTATACAAAACAAATCACTATCCGACTTTCTAGTTCAGAAATTTAAACTAAATTGTTGTTTGTTCCGTAGGTGAATTTGCTCCAGAAAACTTGAGAAGCAGGACAAAATTCAAGAAGCATATAAGTTAATTTTCTTTTCACTGATGTGTAAAAAAAAAAAATTCCAACAAGTCTTAGACTATGTCTTGTCTTAGAAAAGGTGCATTTTTAAAGTACCAAGTCACCTATTATCTTCATAATCAATTATTCTTCAGTTATCCATGCTCTGGTAACCTCCATATTAGATTCCTGTAAGATGTTATACATTGGGCTGCTTCTGAAGACATTTAATCCAAAACATATCTGCTAGACTGATAATTTGTCTGGGTGTTATGATCATATTACATATCCCATTAATGTCTTCCAGTCCATTTCCAGACTCATTTCAAAGTGCTAGTCTTTTAAAACTGTCCACAGCTTGGGGTCAGGGTATACAAAGGGTATACAAAGGACTGTCCTATCTCTACATGTGCATGTCTATATATACTAAGAACTTCAACAGAGGCCCTTCTCCAGGTGTCCTACTCCAGCTGAGGTATAGTGGGAGCTCCTTTAGAGCCCTCAGAGCCTCACTGTGATGCTTTTTCATCACACTCGATGAGACTGGACTGTCTCCATGGGATGGGTATTGAGCACTATGGCATTCTGTTCCTACTTACAGGGTTGTTCTCAGAGAGTGGTGTTAGGGGAGTGTGCTTTGTCCCACTGGCACTTATCCTATTGAGCGGCACAGGGCACTATTTTATCCCCAATGCTTAACATCTATATGAACTCTTTGGGAGCGATCATCCAGGGATTTGGGGCAAAATGTTATATGTATTCAGATGACACTGAGGTCTATTTTTCTAAAACATCTGAATCAGGTGTGGCTGTACAGTACAGGCTCTGGACTGCCAGTGCTTGAATAGAGTGGTGAACTGGATGAGGGCCAATAGGCTGTGTCTGCATCCTGGCAGGACAGAAGCACTGTGAGTAGATGGGTCACAGGCTCTGTGAAATAGGTCAGTTGCCTGTTCTGGGCGGGGTTGCACACCCTCTAAGAAGTGTCTTTTACCAGCCTGGCTGGTATTACAGCTATGGGCATTCCCAGTCTGTGGTTCAGGCATTGATAGCCTCCAAATTGGATTATTGTAATGGGCTCTATGTGGGGCCACCTCTGGGCTTGGTCTGGAAGCTGCAGCTGGTGAAGAATGTAGCCATGAGGCTACCAACAAGGGTGTTTCTTTGACAATACATATTACAATTAAGCTACAAAAACTGCACTGGCTGCTAATATTGCTCTGCATTTTGTTTTATGTTCTTTTGTTTTTAAGATGACTGCTTTTATCTTGTTTCTCTTTGTAAACTGCCCAGAGAGCCTTTTGGATGATGGGCGGTGAACAAATACGGTACCAAATAAATTAATAATAAACTACCAGGCCAAGTTTAAGGTTTTATTGTTAACACGCCCTTAACAACTTGGAGTAGGTCACCTTAAGGATCACCTTACCCCTTATGTCCCTACCCTGTATTTGTGATCCTCTGAAGGAGCACTCCTAAGGATGCCGCATGCTCCTGAGATTCACTTCAGGAGTACTTTTAGCAGAGCATTTAGTGTTGCAGCATCTGCCCTCTGGAATATGTTCCCCATTGACATCAGGCAGGAGCCTAGATTCCTGCTTAAGACCTATCTCTTTATACAGGATTTCTCTGAGGCAGCCAATATAGTTATATTTTTATTGCTGAGCACTGATGGGTTACTTGCTAGATTATTATTATGTTACTGCTTTGATGATTTTATATGAAAGTGGTATAGAAATTTGTGCAATAAAATGTATGAATGAATGAATGAATGAATGAATAAATAAATAAATAAATAATTAAATAAATAAAATGTTGGCTATTGAAGAAAGGGCCTTTTTGATGGTGGTGCCCTGATTATGGATGTACCTTTTGCTCACTGTTAAGACCTTATGTATCTCCTTTTCTATATGACATTTTATTTTAGCTAAATGATTTAATCTGTAGTTATGAATTATAGTCCTATTCTCAAATAAAATACATTTTGGGGTGTGGATAACATGTTATAATGGTGTGAGCAGTTCATTTTAAATTGATTCTTGCCCATATCTGTGGGCCTCATGTGTGTTCCCAGATATCATTCACCGCTGCAAGTATTAAATATTTTACAATTGGCCCTGCAGTTCATCCAATCTATTTGGATAAATTGGAAATGTATACCACATATCAAATAATCCAAATTAAAAACACATTGGCTGAAAATCTGTCATGTTTGGGCTCCAATCAACCAAATATTTGTGTAGAAACACTGTACAAATCTGTATCACTGCAGCTCTGTGTGTGTACTAGCCTTGCTTTAACAGAATGGATATTCTTCTTCAAGCATAACACAACTGTTGAAAAAGAGACAATATGAGTGGCATACAAACCTTCTGCACTATAATACCCCTCATGTAAACTCACTAAGAACCTACAGCATGTCTTCGCTAGAGCATTAATCTTCAGCCAAAATTGAGGCAGCACCATGCCGCATAATACCTCCTCCTTTGCTGGCCATAAGTTTATGTTTTGCTTTGTATTTTCCCTTTGATTTGTGCGCAGATATCTCTGACTGCCAGCCAATATTCAGACTATTAGATTTCTCCCCATAAATAATACTCAGCGGTTTTTAAACACAGTCTGTTTCTAAACAGATTTTGCTGCAGATTCTGGAAAGATTTTTGCCACACTGCACATATGCTGGGCTTCCAGCAATGGAACAAGAAGTGAGCTAATTCTCTTAAAGGTATGCAAGTGCTATGGGTTGTTATTTTTAATCTACTAAGTTACTGTTTTTAAAGTAGCTTTAACACTGAGAATTTAAAACTCTGAGTAGTTTCAGATGTTCAGAACAAAGAGGTTGAGGGTATTCATCTGACACTTATTTTGAACGTATGTCACACACACATGCACACTACAGGAAGATCTGTGCACCCCACGTTTAGAAGCTGCACTCACATCTCTCACTCTGGGCTATGTTTTAGATGTTTAACCCACTTATGGCGTGCTTCCTTTCCTTCCTTCCATTCCTCCAACTTGTTTCAAACATTCAAACTCATCTTCATACTTTTATTCCTCAAGTTCTGATGTAATAAATTCAAAGAGATGGAAGGAAATTTCCTTTCCAAACAAGCCAGATGTTATTTACATAATAACCCATACTACTTTAGTGGCAATTGCCTTAATCCAGAGACCTCTAAGAGTAGGTTGTGGTTGTGTACCTACTCTACATGGCTAGGTGCAGGACCGGTGCAGGGCAGTTTGGCGCCCCAGGCGAAAAAATATTTAGCGCCCCCCCTCTCCAAAGCAGGAAAAAAAAAAACCTGCGCCGCCACCACCAACCTACCTTCCCCCCCGCCCTGGCTGCGGCAGGCGGCGGCGGCTGCTGCTGTTGCTGCTGCTGCTGCCTCCTCCTCCTCCTCCTCCTGAAGCGACGCGACTGGGACCCCCACGCTGTTTTTTGCCGGGGGAAACCATGGCAACAGAGCTGTTTAAGCCCTTCTGCCCTGGTTCCTCCCGCCAAAACAACGCGGGCGGGGCTCCGGAAGCGACACGACGAAGGTAGGTGACGGGGGTTGGGGGGGGTGACGGGGGGGGTGGCGATGGCGGTGGGAGGCGCAGCGGCAGCGAGCGGGTGGGCGGGGGGAGGCGCAGCGGCGAGCGAGCGAGCGAGCGGGCGGGTGGGTGGGTGGGCGGGGGGAAGCGCAGCGGCGAGCGAGGAGCGGGCAGGCGGGGGGAGGCAGCGGCGGTGGCGGCGGCAGGCAGGAGGGTGGGGAGGCGGAGGCCTGGCGGGGGCGGCGCAGCGGCGGCGGAGGCCTGGCGGGGGCGGCGCAGCGGCAGCGAAGAGGAGCGCAGCGTTTCCGCACCCTCTTCAGCCGCGCGCCCTAGGCAACCGCCTAGTTGGCCTAGCGGTAGCGCCGGCCCTGGCTAGGTGTAAGGGATAATACATGGTGCTACACACATGTATGGAGGTCTCCTCCTCCTCTGATTCATACATGTTACCAGATAGCCTTTATTTTGTCTCTCAGCTTCCACCTTTTCTGTCTATAGTTGCTATGGATTAACAGGTAACAGCCAAGGATAAGAGTGCTGGACTGACCAGACTAGCCCCCACCCTTCATTGAGATGGAAATTGAGTCTCCAAAACTAAGTGTCCTGGGCTATGGACTTCTCAGCTGTGCCAAAGCCAATCTTCCCCTCATCTTTGGGTTATCCAAAGAGAAAGAGAGACATGAGCAACAGGGGTGAGTGCATCTTGTGTGCCAGAAGTGTGGGAGGAATAGATCTTGTGTGCTGGGAGTGTGGGGTGAGAGAGAGAAAAAGAGAGAGCTTGGAGAGTGATCCTTAATATGAGAGAGCACTGTGGATGGCCAGGAGTCCTACTTTACAGAGGTCAGCCCTCTATTTTGGAAAGCTGGCAAAGGACCATCCTCTGTTTGAAGGTATCCTCTATTTGATGGGCTGTCTAGTCAAAGTCTCATTTAAAGTCAAAGAACCAAAAGAAGGAAGAGCAGGGGCCTTGAAGTTGTCCATCAGTAGCACCTGGAGAGCAGAATGAGCAGGCACACAGGCTACCTGGTCAGTCTTTTCTCTTTTTGGGTATGGTGAGATGAATTCTATTTCCATTTAAATTATAGTTATTATTTCTAACTGTGCATGTATTAATATACATTTGCAAATGCAAATTGGTGTTATCTTTTGTCTTTTTGGGGGGGGATTCCATACCTCTTCTTTAGCAATGCATAAGTGGCCCTCTACTGTGGGTTCAGAGGGATGGGTTTGTGTTTTGTGGCTCAGACTCTACCTCTGAAATGTATATAGGTTCTTGGGCAAGTTACTTGTCTTTTAGCATTGCCAGTTTGCCTTTCTGTGACTTGGGTGGATTGTGACTGGTGACACTCCCACAGCAGCCATTTTGTGAACGGGCACCCCCTTTCAGCCATTTTGAGATCCATGACATTTTCTTAACATTTCAAATTTGCTAAACATCAACCCCCCCCCCAAAAAAAAACAGCTTTGGAGACCCCTAGTCTACTTTGAGCAGCAGAATCACTCCAGGATCTGAGGCAGATGTATTTCCAGTCACCTTCAAACTGAATCATTTTTTAACTGGAGATACAAAGAACTGAACCTGTGACCCTCTGTATGCAAAGCATGTCTAGCAAATGTGCTTAGAATTTTGTTGAGGAAAAAACTTCAAGACTGAGCTCCAGGATTTGTTAGCTTGTTTAGCTATATCATAAGCTTGTTTAGCTATATCATATAACCCTTATCCAGATAGCTCTTAGTTTATCAGGTATTAACTTTAGATATATGGCCAGCTCATTCCAATAAAGATGTATTTTTTGTAACATTGAGTATTCTTCTGCAAGATAAGGATGAACTGAAGATACAAGGTCCAGCTACAGGGCCACGGGGGTTGTGAATGGGAGGGCGTTAACCCTTTGCCCCTGCTGTGGTCCTGATCCCTGTAATTGTCATTCACAAAAGGGGATCTATTAGTTTTAATGGATCACTTTTTGGCAGCGGAAAACCACAGGTGGGGGGGGGGCTGACCTGGTTTGTTTGGGAGGAAGGGTTAAAGCCCCTCTACCTCCCATGTTAGGATCCAGATTTGTTACCCTGTGCTTACTTTAGAACAAGAAAGAAAGAAAAAAGATATCTGGTAGCTACATCTTCAAACTTTTCATTTGGGTCTTAAGACCCATCACAGTAATGGTTTTTTCTTGTATAAAAATTCAGCTCTGTAAATGGAGGGGGGGGGTCTAAGAAAGCAAATGGCTATAGTGCTTGTTAGGTACATATATTTAATTACGTTATTATTAATTTTACACTTTAAGCCATAATTAAACTTTGTAGATATGAAAAGGTGATTCTGTCTCCTAGTAACTCATTATTCAAAAGGTTTATGAGCTAATTGGGGTGGCTATTTTGCAGCTGGAGATAGAAGTATTGGCAAATCATATTGTAAAACTGTGCAAAGCTGGTTTCAGTGCAATCCAATATGATGATGATGATGATGATGATGATGATGATGATGATGCAGCAAATTAAACTAGGGACTATTTGGCTTTTATATATGATTTAATTCAGCTGCCCTTGTATAACCCATATTTGAATAAGATCTACTTCTTTGTTTTCTCAAGAAGTCCGTTAGAACTGACATCAATTAAAATCATGTTACTGTGGCAGGTCTTACGTAGGTGATATATATTTATGATGCCCAGTACCTTATTCTTTGCAAGTTCCTTCCACAACAGTGGGGAGAGACAGCAGATGTGTTGTAATCTGCAAGTCACAGTAGCCTTAGTTAACTGTATGCAGAATCAGACTGTAATTACACACTGCTGCTTCACAAAGTACTGATTATCAATACAAGGGATGAAAGATTAAAGCACCCAAGTCTCCAGACAGGTGGAAGCCATCCAACTAATTCGTAGGAGGGGACATTTCAAGAGATAGAGATTGGATATCAGAGGCTGGAAACAAGATGTCAAGTACTAATTACTGCAGATATATCAAGATTTAATCACTGGTTCTTGGCAACCCTGATGCTAAATATTTGCACTGGCAAATCTTCTTGTGATGCAGGTGTAGCATCCTTGCAATGCCAGAATAATCCCATGGATCTAAGACATTCTGCTGACGCAGCAGCCTGTATAGCCTTCCTATTCCAAGTATTTATTTGCTGGTACAGCAACACTTACCCTATGTCTATAAGGGACCTCTATAATGTAATTTATTCTTAATTGTGTTAATATATAGAAGAAATTGCCAGAATAGCTGTTGTATGGCAGGTGGGGAGTGGGGGATAAAAAGCAAGAATTTCACAAGGTGCCATGGATTTTTGGTTGGAAAAGCAACAACATATGAATGCAATGGTGCAATTGGTCTTCTCCAACAGTAGGTGGAGCTGTAACTTACACTAGTAGGTTAGAGCTTGCTTTGTTCTCTTTCTCTGATCAAGCACCTTCCTCCATTCCCTACCCCTCATCCCCTGCTGAAGTCATGCTTCTGTGATGCTTTTTATAGTCTATGGTTGAAGTAAAGGTTTTCTAAATGCATTTCTGCTGTATGCAAGTCCAACTGGTTCCCTGAGCAATACTAGCTCACTCTGCTAACATTTCTTACAATAGAGCCCTCTGCCACCAGGGTAGCTTTGCTGGCACAGCAATCTGCTGAACTGGTCTCTGTTGTTCTGAAGCACCACCACTGCAGATGGCCAGAACTGTACTGTGGCCTTCAAGCCCATCAGGATCAGGTGACCTGAAGAGCCAATAAGATCCCATTTTGCCTTATATAACTACTGCTTTTAGCTTGCAACTTTAGACTAACCAGTTTGTTGCTCCGTGTAGATAAAACCTGGAAATCCTGCCTGATGAACCTATTCCCTGCCTTCCAGCCACCATCCCTAGCAAACTGTCTGTTGGGCCTGGGAGCCCAATTCCAAATTAAAACACATCTACACCAGATATAAATAAGCCCTGCTCCAATCATACCTGATGTTTAGCTGCATTTTGAACCACAAAAGTTAATTTATAACCACTTTATTTTTTCCCCATCTGAATCTGACCTACCACATGAGATCCTTCTGCCTTTCACGACGCAAACTGCATATGTGCTCCATTGTTTGTATTCACTTCTAAGAAAATTATCCTTTAAGCAGCAAATATTTAAGTGCAAATATGCACTTCAAGAGGAAATATTCCTTGACCTCTGCCCATAACCCAGCCAGGCTTTCTGTCCCAGGCCCTGATGCCTGGATTTGACCATGATATCATACTGTTTGGTACCGATCCCATGCAAACATGTTTCATATAGGTTGTCACTCATGCAGCTCTACAGTTATCAATATAATTTCACTGAATTTCCAAATCCAGGCCTGTTTTGTAAGGCTAACTTTAAATAAAAATGTATTAAATGCTTGCAATTCTGAATGTAATCTAACTTAACTTTGTTCTTTTCTATTGATTGTGCAATATGTTCCAACAGAGGGCTCCTTATGTAAATGTAAACTTAACTGATGGACTGATTGTTCCAAAAAAATCCATAACTAGCTATTTACATAAGTAGAGGATATTGTGTCAGTGTGTTAGCATTTTATTTCTGCACGGCAGTGCTCTTTGTCAGAATTTTAATGTTATATAAGTAACTTTGTGCTCTTTCATATGCCAAGATTCAGAGTCTCTTAATTTATTGTAAAATTGGTCGCAAAGCACGCATTACTAATTAAAGATGTAGCAAGCAGGTGTGTCTTTTTTTCTTTTCATTCCCCCCCCCCCCAGAGTAACTGCAGGGAGCTTGAGCCCGACTGGGAACCTAGTGTGATAGGTAGGGGGGCTTTAACCCTTCCCCCTGCCTGCTGTGGTTCCAATCTGGATTCGGCAGTTCACATCTGCAATTTATATTGCCAAATAGTGATCCATTTGCTTTATTAATTAATATCCCCCCTTCTTCCCTCCCCATTCCTTTTTCCTTGTGTGTCATGAATCGTGTCTTTTTAGATTGTAAGCCTGCGGGCAGGGACTGTCTTGTTAATTGCTGTGAACCGCCCGCCCAGAGAGCTTCAGCTATTGGGCAGAGAGCTTCAGCTATTGGGTATACAAATAAAATGAAATAAATAAATAAATAAAATAATATAATATAATATAATTTACAGGCTTTGGGGATCCAATCCAGACTGGGACCACAGCAGGGGCAAAGGGTTAAAGCCCCCCCTATCCCCCACACTCAGGTTCCAATCCAGATTGGATTTCTTACTTTAGAGTAGAGAAGAAAAAAGTTTGAGCAAGCAGCTTCAAAGTAATGTGTGCGTTGAGGCTTAGAAAATCTAAGGCTGCTTTTGGATGAGGCACAAACAGAGGATGTACAAATGATGCAGACAGCTCTCTGAGCTGAAGAGAACCCAAATGATCCAAAATCCAACTCCATGGCCTGAGGCATTATAATACATACCTAAAGCATTGATGACAAAGTCTTTGAGTCAATACCAGCTCCAGGCTTTGGGAGGGCCCTTGGGAAAGACACCCTCAATGGGCCACGTCCCTCAGTGAGTCTACCTTCTCACACAGCCAGCCATCGTCACCAGCTGCTATTGCTCCTTATCCTCTTTCTCATTATTGCTACCACATGCTTGCTTGACAGGCAGAGAGCCAGTGAGCAATTAAGCAATGGTATCAACTGCTGCATTAATAGAATTATAGCTTCCAAATCGCGGGGAGTGATAATTCCCCTTTACTCGGCACTGGTTAGGCCTCATCTCGAGTACTGCATCCAGTTCTGGGCACCACACTTTAAGAAGGACGTAGACAAACTGGAGAGGGTTCAGAGGAGGGCGACAAGGATGATAAAGGGACTGGAAACAAGGCCCTATGAGGAGAGACTGAAAGAACTGGGCATGTTTAGCCTTCAGAAGAGGAGACTGAAGGGAGATATGATAGCACTCTTCCAGTACTTGAAGGGATGTCACACAGAGGAGGGCCAGGATCTCTTCTCCATCATCCCAGTTTGCAGGACACGGAATAATGGGCTTAAGTTACAGGAACCCAGATTCCACCTAAACATCAGGAAAAATTTCCTGACTGTCAGAGCAATAAGACAATGGAACCAACTACCTAGGGAGGTGGTGGGCTCTCCCACTCTGGAGGCATTCAAGGTGCGGCTGGACAGCCATCTGTCAGGGATGCCTTGACCTGGATTCCTGCATTGAGCGGGGGGTTGGACTCGATGGCCTGGTAGGCCCCTTCCAACTCTACTTTTCTATGATTCTATGACCATTATCTGGGCCAGAATGAGATGCAGGTGAAGGTGAGGAGGGGAACTCCAGGGGCTCTTGCCAGTGGGCCCTTGCCGAGGTGTGGGCCCTCAGCAGGTGTCCAACCATGCCTACTTTAGATGCTGGCGCTGCTTTTAAACACCACGAGTTAAGTGCTGGGCAGGTCGCCCATCCTTTATTCAGAAGGTATGAAGCTGCCTTATACTGTTGGCCCAGTATTTTCTACTCTTATGATGGCAGAAAGTGTCCAAGATCTTAAGCCCTCGTTCCTTTTCACTGGATATGCCAGAGGTTGAACCTGGGATGTTTGTGCTTTCCCAGTGAGACAGTGACCCTTCTGTAATTCCTACTGCAGGGTTGGGGGGACTTCTGGCATGTGAGCAAATATGCAGACCTCCAGGCCTTTCAATGCAGACATCTAGGCTCTCCCTGGGCCATACACCCAATCTCCAGGGCTTCTCCCCAGCCATGCTCCAGGTTACTGATATTATTTTCTCCATCCCATTCTGTATTCTAATTACAAAGCTAAAGGAGGGAACTTCGCACATGTTGAGGAAGATGAATGCCTGGTTGAAAGTGCATTTGTTGTTGCTGCTGGTGCTGCATACTGAACAAAGGTAAGCGTCACTTCCATAACTCTGCCTACTTTTGGCGTTGGCCACTGCCAGAATGCAGTCCCCAACAACTTTCAAATGAGGTACTGTAGACCTACAGCAAAAAGGTTCCCCACCCCATTCTCCTTTATGAAAGAAATGCTCGTATTACTGTTGCTTTCCTCCATTAATCACTTTCCTCCATTAATCACTTATCACTTTGCTCATGCCACCTGCCCAATTTCATTTTAATTTAACATTTGTGCACAGTGATTGTCATAGTCAGGACCCCAGCAAGCTTGTGGTAGGACAGTGATGATGAGGTTGATTCCCAGTGTTGACTTCTCCATAGAACAATTTCTACCACTCTTTCGCTCAGATCAATTTTTTACATTACATGTTTCTTACTTGGAGATTATTTGAGGGGGGGAACACATACAGGATGTGTTCACTCTTGCGGGTAAAGAATGTGCAAGCACCCTAAACATGTGTGCTGGAAAGGCAATGCATATGATGCGCTTGAAGGAAAATGGATACATTCTTTCTTCTCAAATGACAAGGGAGAAGGAAAAGGAGAAACAAGATGGAAAAGGAAAAATGTCTTGTGTGAAATAGTCTTCTTCACTACCTCTTGTACTGTCTCTAATGTGCCTCTCATGTGCATGTGTCTCATCCATGTTCATGTACAGAAGTAGGGAGAAAAGGAATTACCAAATGTTGTGGGGTTGCTGTTTTTCTAGGAAGTGGGAACAGGTGGGTTGGGAGAATGGCGATGGGAAGCAATGAAGTGGAAATGAGGCTCTTGCAAGGAGAGGAAGGGACAGGGATTCATAAACAATCTACTGCCCATGTCTCAAATTTTCTTAGAATTACGGTGGCTGTTTACATATTGCCAAAAAAGAGGAAATACATCACTAAAAAAGAGGACAAAAGAGGACACCAGTTTTGCATAATATTTGTGCATGTATAGATAACAAATTTAGAAATAATAACTATAATTTAAATAGAAACATCTTGCCACAGAGGAGAAGACTGACCAGATGACCTGTGTCTTTGCCCCTCGGTCTGCTGCCTGGGTTCTAACTGTTTTGTGCATGTTCAAGGTCCTTGCTTTCCCTCCTTACAGTTCTTGACTTTAAAGCAGACTTGGACTGGACACCTCTTCAAATAGAGGAGGGGGTGGGCAACTTGTGCCCCATCAAAAGGTTTGGCCTACAAATCTCATCAGCCCTACCCAGCGTGGGAGTTGTAGGCCAAAACATCCGGAGGGACACAAGTTGCCCTCCCCTGAAATAGAGGATGCCTTCAAATAGAGGACTGTAAAGTAGGACACCTGGCCACCCTATAATCTAGATTCTTGTGGGAAGATGTCTAGACAGGTTCTCAATATTCTAACAGAAATGCACAAAACTAAATTCCAGTCAAAGCCAGAATGCTATAATGAGACTTACCGGTAGGTCAGAGAGTTCCTCGCTCCAATCCACATTCAGCTATAAGGCCAGCCAGGATTCCTTAACCTAACAAATCTCTTGGGGTTCTTGTGAGGTTAGTATGCGGAGGGTGGACCCACAGCTCCTTGGCTGAAGGGTGGTTTACAAATCTAATAAACAAACTCAGCAGGCATGACTGTTTCAGTAGTTCCTTGTTACAGACTCAGAGCTTTGTGTGTGTAATTTATTTGTTTCAGAGTGTAACTGAATTTCCATCTCTCTTTTGTTTCCATGGGGATGAAGTTCATAACATATGGAGCATTTATGTTGGTAGTAATACCTTCCTTGTCCATCTGATCAGCAAGATGAGGCAAAAGAAGGGGGCAATGTTCAGTTCTTCCTCTAGCAGTTAAATAGTTCATTATGACAATGCCAAGTTCAGAGACAACAGACAATGCAGCACTGGGCTTTCTTAGTCCAATGCAGGACTGACTTTTCTAGACTTTGGATACCAACCCTTCTTGCCACAGTCGTCGTCATAAGCATCATCATAATCATCATCAATAATAATACATAATAAACTATATATTTGTCTTCAGCTCTATTATGCTTTCTACATCAGTTAGAAACCACTTCAGCCTTGCCTTTACCATACCTTCAGTACAATACCTTTGCACCCCTGCCCATTTTTTTCTAATGCAAATGCCATTAAGATCAGCATACCCTTGATATGTTCCAGGTATGCATTTACCATCAACCACATGCAAAAGATATTCAGTACTGGGAGATTTTCTTTGATGATACTACTGTCAAACACTCTATACTTTTTCTTTTCTGTGTGTGATTTCCACCTTGCCCCATCTATCCTATAAAGCTGACATGTGGCTTCAAGATGTTTGAAGACCCCTGTGCTCTATGCACACAATGGTTATGCAAACTCATTGGCCTTTTGCTTTGCTTGTGCTAGTGAAGGGGCTTTCTTTACTAATGTCATTTCTGAATGCAGCAAAACATAACAGATGGCAAAATAGAGAGTTACCCTCTGGTATCACCCTGTATGATGGGGTGCTTGGCTCTATCCTTGCAACACATAACAGATGTTCTGGAAACTGCTAGGAAATAAATAAGTAGCATAACAAAGAGACGTTGTAATTTTGCATAGCATATTCTTGATTAATCAAAAATATGTTAAGCAAAATTGCAACATGTCTCTTTGCTATGTTACTTGTTTATTTCCAGGCAGTTTCTGGAACATCTGTTACGTCTTAGGCATGCAACATCTTAGACATGTAAAAATATCCAGATGATAATATTATTTAAGCACAACATTCAAAAATATGCATCTCATACTCTTGAAGAAAGACAGCAGAAAGCAAATGGGTGTGACCAGGCTCCAGTTTAATCAATAAGAATAAAATCTATTATGTGGAGGGAAGCTAAACCCAATGAACACACCTCTTTCTCAGGCAGCGAACTGATTCTAGCTCTCATGGTCCCTCCATATGAGGAATCCTTCCTCGGCTATGAAGAAAGAGCATAACTGCACTGATTTCTACTTGTTCAAACCCCGTTGTGAATGGCAGTAATTAAAGCGCTTGTATGCTTTCATCCCAAGCCAAAAAACAGTCCTGGATTTTTAAGGCCTAGCTAGCCCTAATGTCCTCTCTCCTCTGCCTGCCAACTCCTAGCTGCTCAAGTCCATTGCTGTTGTGCTAAGAACATCCCTTCATCTTTAGGGAAGATCCCTCAGACAGTGTACTCTCCAAGGAGGTCCAAAACTTCCTTCCTTCCATGCATTGGTCCCAGCCAAAACCATCACCAATGTCTATAATTATAAATCAAAGTTGATCCCTCCACCTGATTCTTCCCAAGGCTCAACTACCATGAATCCAGCAAGGAAGACGCTGCAGCAGTGTAGGTAAAACAGCTATATTCTTACTTGAGCCCACATGCTAGGTGACCAGAATCAGCTCATAGTGCCAGGTTGAAGGAATGTGGATGGGTTACTGATCCTAATCGTCACAGGGTCATACCAATATGGGGCAGACACTTAAATAGAACAGGGTGTGGCTATTCAGAACATTAACACAGAATACATCATCTCACACATTCATCTTGACCAGATACTGTATACATCTTCCTTTCTCAGAAACATATGGGCTAATTCTGCCTCTTCTCATCCCAAACTCCAAAAGTCTTTTACATACAACACAAAGCTGTTTGGGACTTACAATATATATTTTTCAAACTCCTTTACTTTGAAAATTGGAATTCTATCCAACTCAAAGCATATAGATCTAAAATAGCAGGCTTATTACCAAGTAGAGTGGGTAATATCTTCATATCTCAGAATAGCAAAGCTTTTTGAACATGACTAGTTTTGTAAGAAATGCCTTGTATCTGACCCACAGACCTGAAATACGGGATGGACAGATACATTTTATTGTAATTTTGTTCCCTATTTTTGGTTATTATCATTTAGCAATACTTTATGTTTTTCCAAGTAGAAGATGAGAAAAAATCATTTTATTTCTAAAGCAGGAAGGGGGGGGGGAGCAACATATGAGGCAAAAATAATGATGTAGATCTAAAGTACAAAAACTCTTTAATATCACTAATGGTGAGGTTTCCCCATTACATTTAGAAACCTTCAAATTTAGTCACTCACTGGTCAGTTCAGCAGTCATTACTTTCAGCTTGGAATTGCTAAACCCCAATTAGAGTCTGTAGCTCAGTGGCAGAGCCTATGCTTTGCATGTAGAAAATCCCAGGTTCTGTTCCTGATATCTCCAGTGAAAAGAAATGGGTAGAGGGAATGTGAAAGTCCTCTCCCTCACTGCTAGCCCGAGCAGATGATACTGAGCCAGATGAGCATATAGTCTGACCCTGCTATAAGACAGCTCCCTCCGTTCTAAAGACTTTCAATCTGTCTATATCCCAAAGTCTTTCAGTATGAGAAACACTGGCATTAGGTGCATTTGCACAATATATTACAATGTGAATTGTAAACGCACTCCCACAAACATGGGGCTTTGTCAAGCAGTTCTCATTTTGGTATAGAATTCCATGGACCCTTCAATGCAGACAAGCCCCTCAACCTTATGAACAACTTGGCAGTATAGTTGCTTGTAGCCTCCAAATCAAACATGTAATTAGTCACTCATCTGAATTAAAACACACACCAAGTGATCAGGTAGAGAAGCTTTTGCAAACTGGAAGGCGCTTTAAAAAGAAAAAGAAAAGAAAGAAAAAGGCCACCATGTGTCACAAATGGCTACGGCCGTAATCCTAAGCATACTTACAAGTCACAACCAAAATACAGTTTGAGAGAGAGGGGGTGGGTGATGATGACTAATAAGGGGCAGTATTCAATGGGGCACTGCACCCACACTGATTCTGTTATGCCCCCACCAATTCCGTTCTTCAAGCAGCCCTTCCTGCTAATTCCATTGTGCAAGCGGGACCCACCACTTGTGCAATGGTGATTTAATGCTTCCCAGAGGAAGCCCTGAAATGAGCCAGCCCAGAACTGCTAGCTTCTGGATTAGGACAGATTGGCAGAGTTCCCTTATGTGAGCTCCACTGACCTGCCCCATTCCAGAAACGAGTCTTCCTGCTCATTGCTGGTTGCTTCTGGAAATGCTAACTCTCCATTAAGCAAATGGTGGGCACCACTTGTGGAATTGAGCCAGTGGGGTGCAAGGGAATTGGCGGGGGCACCACTGGATACTGCCCAAGACATTGGAGATATGGATATTATTCTGTATAGGGCAGAAAGAATGGGATTTTGAAGGAGAGGGGGGAAATTGGACTTTGTCAGCTCATGCATAGCAGCAGAAGACATGATCCTCCCTCACACTCACTTGCCTTACCATTCACCTGCATCTTGTTCAGACAACCCTATGTACATAAAGTCAGACAAATGCACATGATGATTTAGCCGTGATGGCATGTGAACTCCTTATAGAAAATATCATCCTTCAGACACAAAGGAGTATAACACCAGTGCCAGGGATATTGCAGCTGCAAAGGCTACAGGTTAAGGCAAGTGATTTTGCATGTGGTTATAACAAAAAACAAACACACTCCTAGCCATTTTGTTTGACAAAAGCAGGCCTGCATGAAATACAGCTGCAGAGAAGTACTTAAGAGGCAGTGTGTCTCCCTTCTAGGCACAGTCCCAACTTTCACAGTAGTATACAGCTCTGACTGGCCACTGGGGATATAAACCGCATGATCAAGATAACTATGATTAGAGTGGATAAGTGTGCTGAAATCCTCTGTTTCAACCTTCAAGCCTGATCTACAGCATTTCTCTCCCTGCAGAGTCTGTTGTTAAAAGCCTTCCAAATACCCTAGGCTCCAGTAGAAGTTGATTTAATTCAGCAGGGGGAACAGACTTGAGGGGGAGAAGAAGAAGGGTGGGGGAGTACTGCAAAGGACTCTCATGAGAAACGGCAGATTGACAGTGCTACAGAGACCTCTTCCATTTAAAAACATTGAAAGTGCAAAAGACTATTCCAGCGTCATCTGTGAATACGTTTCTTATCTTGAAAGAAATGGAGACTTCGAAAGAGGATAGAATTTTGTGAGGTTCGGCGCTCTTGGAGTTCTCATCTTCTCTCTTGGGGAAAAAAAAACATAATAGAATCCTGTTGGTGCTAAAGTAAAATGCCATTAAAAAAATAGCTCCCTAAACTCCTGCCGCTTTGGGGAGGTGCTTGTCTTTTGATTCTTTGTTCCATCTGACTGGGAGTGACCAACTCATTCCACAGAGTCCACTCAAGCAACTTTCAGCTCATAATGACTTCAGCTCTATTCCAATTCATATTGAGATCTGAACCGCCGCCATACTGCAGCCCATTATCAGCCACAAGCTCTACTCCCTTAAATAAAAGTCTATTATACAGAGAGCTGAGACTTGACTTAAACTTAGTTATGAGTAGAATGGGAAAATACTTTTCTTTAAAACTGTTAGATGGTCTGTTAAGAGCTTCGATCCAATCTATTTAGGTACTTGGGAGAAAAATTCAAAAAGCAAGCAAAAGAGTCAGCCTGAAGCAATATATAATTGAACCAAGGACTGGAGAGTTTGATAAAATGTAGGATCTCAGGGCTCTTCTATTCATTCTTAGATGAATAGCAAAAAAAGAAGTCCTTGCAAGGATAGGTCACACAAGATCCATTCCGATTATTGTGCATATACAGCAACCAGATGTCAACCAGGGATGGGCAGATCCAGCAAGCTTGATCCTGTCAAGGCTCTTGTTCTTCCACTTCCATTTTGTCCTGGTTCCATACGGGGTCCCCCCCCCCACACAGAAATTCATACATATCCCATATTTGGTTCTGGGAGATACAGCTCTGGTAAATCCATTTTAACAAAAAACTGGGAGTGAATTTCTTAACCATCCCTAAATTGTCAGCCTCATAGTAAAATGTCTAAGAGCACAATCCTATGCATGTTTAGTCAGGAAAAAAAGTGTTACAACTCCCAGCATTCCCCAGCCAGCATGACTGACTGGGGAATGCTGGAAGTTGTAGGACTTTTTTCTGCCTGAACATGCATAGGATTGCAGCTTAAGGAAATTTAATCACATCAGATGAATTGTTTATTTTAAAATCCACAGAATTGCACACTTTCAATAGTCCTCGGCAGGCAGATATTATTTGCTATAACCCTCTTCTTATTTATTTATTATTATTTATTATTTACATTTATTAATCGCCCATCTGGCCGGCAACCTGGCCACCCTTAGGTTTACACTCTTCTTAGGTTTATTGCTATCAAGTAAAGTGTCCCCCTTGGTAGTGGGTGTGTTTGTGTGGAGGAAGGGTTTACATCGGGGATGTCAAACCTCTTTCAGCCCAAAAAGCCAAATTCAATTTTGGAGAAGCTCTTGAGAGGTGCATTTCAGTGGTGGGTAGGGCAAAAAGGGTGGGTCCAAATACTAAAAATACCAGCATCTTTTAGTGTAAAGCTCTTACTGCCAGTAACTAATCCTTAGGAGAGGCATTTCAACCTATTAGCATGGGGGGAAACATGCACAAGCTAGGGAAACCACCAAAAAATTGACTATCAGGGGAAAGGGGTGGGGGAAGGGGAATTACTATCTGGGGGATGCCGTAAGGCTGGATTGTGGGCCTAGGAAAGCCACATGTTGCCCACAGGCCTGTGGTTCAACAGCCTGGTTTATATACATATTAGCTTGGCCACAGTGGGACAGGTGCTAGTAACCTCAAGACTGGATTACTGCAATGCACTCTATATGGGGCTGCCCTTAAGGTTGGTCCGGACGCTGGAGCTAGTGCAGAATGCAGCAGCTCAGCTGTTGTCAGGAGCTGCCCCTTTTCAGCATGCAGCTCCTTTGCTGAGAGAACTGCACTGGCTGCCCATTCACTACTGCACCAGGTTTAAGGTTTCACTATGAGTGTATAAAGCCCTAAACAACTTGGGACCTGGACACTTGAGAGAGCGCCTTCTCCCTTACCAACCTGCCCAGCCACTGCGGTCATCAGATGGGGTGCTCCTGGCGCGGTTCCATATGGAACTATGGCCTGATTACTGTACATCTGGAGAAGAGTAGTGGCTCCATTTCTGTGGAACTCCCTACCTCTGGAGGTCAGGCAGGCGCCAACATCGTATTATTTTCGGCACCTCCTGAAAACACTTATTTCAGGGAGCCTTCCTGAACTAACTAGCCATGGTTATATTGATTTTGTTTTTAGCATATTGTTTTATCTGTTTTATCTTTTATTGTTCACCACTCCAGAATCCCCATACTGGAATATGGAGCAGTATATAAATCTTGTAAATAAATAAACATTGTAAGGATCCATAGCAGGGGGCATAATGCATCGCTGTGAATTCTATGCTCTTCAGATACACTTTGCACTGCCTTGCAGGATTCCTCTCAGTTGGGACGGGCTGGTATACCCAGCTGAAAGGTTGGGGACAAAGTTTGCCCTATCACATTAGTATCCCCATGTGCAGTGCTCAATTTTCCCAGTACGAGTGAATGGCAAACATAGACTTATATGGGAGAAAGTAACAGGGTGCAGGCCCTGTCCTTGGGAACCCCAGTAACTGGGATAACACACAGGCTTAGCCCCCATTTCAGCCATGCTAAGGTTGTATTTCCTGTCATTCCTGAGTGTGATGGAATCTTTGAACCTGGCTTTCATACAGAGATGTGCTTACATATATAGCTCTTCTACTTTGCAAAGTGCTTACCATTTTTATCTTGTTTCTACTGATTAAAATCTAGTAGTATAGGTCACTCTTCCCATTTCACACACAGGGCAATGGAAGGAACAGAGGTTGAGAGATTTGCCTTGAGTACATAATGACTCTGCGGTAGATGTAGAACTGGAACCTAGCTCCTTTCAAGTCTCTATTTATTTTGTTTAGTTATTAAAATATTTATATCCCACCTCTTCTCTTCCACACAATAACAATCACCATTAACGCCCCCACCATAAACACCAATAAATATTATATAAATAATAGAACAAATATCAATAGCAGTAAGAATCTTAAATTAACAAAAGCAGATAGAAAGATCACCCTGCAAACTGGATCACATGTTGGCTCTTTCAACCTTTTGGTGTCACAAGCCTTAGGGTAGATTCGAGGAATTGTTGACCATGTGATCATTTAAAATATATTGCATTGCAACTCTCAGCATGTAGAGAGGCAACTGTCTGGGCTTCCTGGCAACACGGTAAGCTCAGCAATACTGTCCCAATGACCACATTTCCCCCTAGATTTCCAGTTGGCTGTAAGAAACATGGTACCAATGAGCTTATTACTGCATGATCAGATCAGTGGTGGGGAATGTGTGGCCCTCCAGATGTTGTTGGACTGCAACTACCATCAGGTGAAGAATGATAGGAGAGTATCTGAAGGGCTGCATGGTTCCCATCTCTGCTAGGGATGTACACTCACCTCTTTGTTGTGCTCGCCGGATGCTTGGCGAGCACCCCTGCCGTGTGATATGTCTCGCGGCGGCAGCGAGGCTCCCGGCTGACTTTCTGGAGCCCCAAAGTGACATGACGGGTCCCGGTGTTGTGCCAGGAAGTGACACAATGGGAACCCAGCACTGCGTTTTTCACTTAAATACCATAGAAAACCACCTTAAAATGGCCGTAATTTGCTCTTCGTGGCTGTTTTAAGGTGGTTTTCTATGGTATTTACGTGAAAAACGTAGCGCCGGTGGTTTCATCACGTCACTTCCTGGCATAGTGCCGGAACCCGTCGCATCACTTCCGGGTTCCTGGCGCTGCATTTTTCACATAAATACCATAGAAAACCACCTTAAAACAGCTGCGAATAACAAATCACAGCCGTTTTAAGGTAGTTTTCAATGGTATTTACGTGAAAAGTGCAGTGCCGGGGACCCGGAAGTACCTCTCCCTGGCTCCTCTCCGGGAGATGTGCTGAGCCAGGGAAAGGTAAGTTCTGCAGGGTGAGTTCGCCCTACTTCCACCCCCCAATCGAGTCATACGCACATCCCTAGCAGAAACCAGGAAGAGCTGCTTCCTGGACTGATTGTGACCTGCGCCAGCTGCTCTAGCTGGGACAAGCCTTTATCTTCAGGCCTGAGCAGGGTGGTGACGCCCCGGCAGCAACCTCGCTGAACGGGATGACACCAAAGGGGATTGCACCTTTGGGGGGAGCCACAAAGTCAAGGACCACCTCCCTAACAATTTGCCTATCTAGTTTCCTGTGGGGGAGGGATTCCTTTTTGCGCTTTCCCTGAGGATGTGCCATACAGGGCAGATACGGGGCCTACTGGGGGAATCTGTGGGGGCACTAATCAGTGTAGTGACTGGTAGAGGGAAATGTGGCATTGGGAGGAGGTAAGGGGAATGCGGCCAAGACAGTTAATGGCTGGGCCGTGTTCCGGCCCTCCTCACACCCGCAGGTGTGGTGGTTGCCCTATCAGCCTGACCTCGGGTCTCCGGATGCTGCTTCTAAATGCCAGATCGATCCAAAATAAGACTTCCCTCATCCATGCTTAACAGTGGATGAGGCGGCCGATCTGGCATGTATTACCGAGACCTGGGTGGGTGAACAGGGAGGAGTTTGTCTCTCCCAGCTCGACCCACCAGGGTACTTGGTGCAGGATCAGGGCCATTTTTAATGTATCTTATGTCATTTTCTATGTAAACAACGTAGTGCTGGAAACTGGAAGTCGCTTTCCCTGGCTCGGATTGTGAGAATGCAAGTCAAGCCGGGGAAAAGTTAGGGCGAGTAGAGCTCGCCTTATCTGGGGCGGCTCAGGATTTCATGGACTCCATGATGACCATGGAAATGTCCCAATATGTCATTGGCCCAACACATGTAGGAGAGCACACTCTAGATCTGGTATTTTCAGCTGGGCATGGGGATAGTGATCTGAAGATGGGGGACTTGTCATGGTCAGATCACTGCCTGCTGAGATTTAGACTGAGAGAGACTTTTCCCCTCTGCAAGAGTGGGGGACCTATTCAGATGGTTCGCCCACAGAGGCTAATGGATCCAGATGGTTTCCAGAGCACCCTTGGGGGGTTTCCGGCTGATATGGCTGGTGGTCCTGTTGAATCCCTGGTCAATCTCTGGAATAGAGAGATGAACAGGGCAGTTGACACGATCACTCGTGAGCGCCCTCTCTGTAGTAGAGCTCATATGGCTCCATGGTACACCCCGGAGCTGAGAGCGATGAAACAAAACAGGAGATGGCTTGAGTGTAGATGGAGAAAAACTCCTAGTGGATGCAGTCGAGTCCTGGTATGTGCCTACAATTGAGTATATTTAGAGGCAGTGAGGGCGGCAAAGAAACTGCCTCTATCCAATCTTTGCCACCCAGAGGAGCTTTTTAGGGTTGTCCGGGGCCTATTATATACTGGCCCCAAGACATTCTGGACCCCTCTGAGGCCCACTGCAATGTATTTGCCAGGCACTTCCAGGACAATATCTCTTGCATTCGCTGGGACTTGGACTCCAAGATTATGGCAGTTGAATCAGATGAGTTCCTAGAGCACAGCCTGGTCAAATTTTCTTAGATGAGTTTCAGTTGGTACAGCTTGAGGATGTTGACAAGGTGCTTGGACAGGTTTGCGCAACTACATCCGCACTGGATCCTTGTCCCTCTTGGCTCATAAAAACTAGCATGGAGGGAACAGCCAGCTGGGCCAGGGAGGTGATCAATGCCTCCTTGCAAGATGGAGTGGTCCCATGCTGCTTGAAAAAAAGCAGTGTTGAGGCCACTCCTGGGGGGGAAAAACCCTCCCTAGACCCGGAAGATCTTAATAACTTTAGGCTGGTAGTGACTGTCCCTTTCCTGGGCAAGGTCCTTGAGCAGGTAGTCGCCACCCAGCTCCAGACACTCTTGGATGAGACTGATTATCTGGATCCATTTTAGCTGGGGTTGGTTTTGGCATGGAAACAGCTTTGGTTGCCCTGTATGATGACCAATGTCGGGAGAGGGACAGGGGGAGTGTGACCCTGTTGATACTCCTGGATCCCTCAGCAGCTTTCAATACCATCGACCATGGTATCCTTCTGGGCAGCTGTCTGAGTTGGGAGTTGGGGGTACTGCATTGCAGTGGTTCCGCTCCTACTTGGATGGATGGCTCAGAAGAAGGTGGTGCTTGGAGAATATTGCTTGGCCCCATGGACTCTCCAGTATGGAGTTCCTCAGGGGTCGGTCTTATCCCTCATGCTATTCAACATCTACATGAAACGGCTGAGTGGGGTCATCTGGAGTTTTGGAGTACACTGATGGAGTGCCATCAGTACGCTGGAGTGCCATCAGTACGCTGATGGAGTGCCATCAGTACGCTGATGACACACAGCTCTATTTCTACTTTTCATCTTCAGCAGGATGTGCTAAACCAGTGCCTGTCTGCGACAATGGACTAGATGAGGGCTAACAAACTGAACCTCAATCCAGACAAGACTGAGATGCTGTTAGTGGGTAGTTCCTCTGACCAGATGGAGGGTGTTCAACCTGTTCTGGATGGGTTTGCACTCCCCTTGAAGGAGCAGGTCCATAGCTTGGGGGTTCTCCTCGAGCCATCTTTGTCACTTGAGGCTCAGGTGGCCTCAGTGGCATGGAGTGCCTTCTACCAGCTCCAGCTGGTGGCCCAGGTATACCCCTTTGCCCTATCTCGATAGGGATAGCCTGGTTTCAGTAATCTAAACTCTGGTAATCTCAAAGCTAGACTACTTCAATGCACTTTACATGGGGCTGCCGTTGAAGACTGTTCAGAAGCTGCAGCTTGTGCAAAATACAGCAGCCAGACTCATTACTGGGACCAGAAGGTCTGAAACATAACACCAGTTCTAGCCCACTTGCACTGGCTGCCTGTATGCTTCCGAGCCTGATTCAAAGTGCTGGTCTTTACCTTTAAAGCCCTACTCGGCAAGGGACCTAAATACTTGATGGAACTAGGGATGTGCGTGGAATTCGAACGGGGGGTGGAAGCGGGGTGAACTCACCCCGCTCGACCCCCCCCCCCAAGCTCCATGCAACTTATCTTTCCCCGGCTCGGCAAATCTCTGCACGAGAGGAGCCAGGGAAAGCAGCTTCCAGGTCCCCAGCGCTGTGTTTTTTATGTAAAACCAAGGTAAGCCATCTTAAAACGGCCGCGATTTGCTATTTGTGGCCGTTTTAAGGTAGTTTACCTTGGTTTTTACATAAAAAACGCAGCGCCAGGGACCTGGAAGTGACACCCAGAAGTCCGCCGAACGCCTCGCCAAGCGCCTCAGCTGGCGCTTGGCGAGGTTCTCGGCGGATTGCATGGCGGGGGCATTCACCGAGCACCGGGTGAGTTGGGGGTGGGCAGTTCACCCACCCCTAGATGGAACGCCTCTCTGAACCTCAATCTACCCAGACACTACGCTCAATATCTGGGGCCATCATCTTGAGGGAGGCTCGGAGGGTGGCAACAAGGGGGAGGACCTTTTCTCTGGTGATGGGTCCGTAAGTGACTGTGGAGGCCAATTCTAGATTCACACAGCTTCCCACAGTGAGGACACAGGTTACCAGACGGAAGATGGTCCTGTAAAGGATTTGTTTGACATGCTTTTCACTTAGCACGTTTCTCCCTTTCACCTTGCACTCGGGCTTCTTCAAAGTCCATAGAACCTTTGTGAAAGGCCAGCCTCCATTTAGATCGTTCATGGGCCAGAGCTTCCCAGTTTTTGATGTTAATATTGCATTTTTTTTAGATTAGTCTTAAGAACATCTTTAAACCTCTTATACTGACCACCAATATTCCGCTTTCCATCCTTGAGTTGAGAATAAAGTAACTGCTTTGGGAGATGGTCCTAGCAAATATTCTACCTGCGGTAGCTAAGAGAAAAATGCCCCGATAGTTTCCACAGTCTGTTCTATCACCCTTCTTAAAGAGGGTGATAATTATGGCTTCCCTGAAGTCTTCTGGGATCTCTTCTCTTATCCAGATTTTTTCGATGAGTTTATGAAGATGTTGTACAAGTTCGGGGGCCCCTTCTTTAAAGATTTCAGCAGGAATCCCATCTGGTCCACTAGCTTTGTTATTCTTCATTTGATTAATGGCTTTTATAACTTCATCCAAAGTGGGGAGTATTGCAAGTTCCTCTCTAATTTGTTTTTGCGGGATTTGCGAAAAAATCTCATTATCCACCTTAGATTTATGATTTAAAATATCATAATAATGCTCTTTCCAACGCAGTGCAATAGACTCTTTGTCTTTTAAGAGTTTGGTGCCATCTTTTGATTGTAAAGGGTTTGTACCATAGGTTTTTGGTCCATAAATGGCCTTTATGGCCTTAAAAAAGCCCCGTGCATCATGAGATTCTGCAAGTTGTTGAATTTCTTCAGCTTTCTTTTTCCACCAAGCGTTCTTAAGTTCTCTTGTTCTTCTTTGGACCTCAGCCTTTGCACTGGTGTAGATTTTTTTCTTGGCAGCGCAATTAATATCATTTTGCCATATTTGGAATGCTTTCCTTTTTTGGTCAATTATATATTTAATCTCATTATCATTTTCATCAAGCCAATTCTGATGTTGCTTAGCTTCATATCCAATATTTTGTTCACAAGCTGCAGTAATGGAGGTTTTCAGCTTAGACCAGTGGTCCTCAATGTTATCAGGAGGTTCCGTAGGTAGATGTTCCTTAAGAAATGATTGAAGACGAGTTTGCTTAATAGGATCTTGAAGGGCGTGGATGTTCATTTTACGCCTTGGTTTCCTTCCTTGAAGCTTACGTTGGGGAGCAATGTTGTGGACCGGATTAGTCGGTGGTCTGTCCAGCAGTCGTCGGCACTCACCGTGGCCCTAGTAAGAAGTACATCGTGGCGATCTCTAACACGGACAATTACATAATCCAGAAGATGCCAGTGCTTTGACTGAGGGTGCTGCCATGATGTTTTAAACTTTTTTTTTTTTTGTCAAAAGAGCGTGTTTGTAATAGTGAGATTATGCTCTGCACATTTAGACAAAAGTAAAATTCCGTTCGAGTTGCTATTACCAACTCCATCTTTTCCAATAGTTTCTGGCCATAAAGCAAAGTCACGCCCGACTCTTGCGTTAAAGTCGCCCAGGAAGATAATTTTATCCTTTTTAGGTATCTCTGACAGGAGAGTGTCCAACTGGGTATAAAAACTTTCCTTGATGTCTTCATCACCTGCTGGTTATTGGCGAGCTTTAATCAAAGAGTTATCAGGCGTTCGTTAATGCCAGTAGGAACTTCTGAGAAAGAGTTCACTAGCTCATTTTTGATGGCAAAGCCTACTCCATGTATTCATCGGTCCTGCTCAGGTAGTCCTTTCCAGAAGAAAGTATAACTTCCTTTTTCTTCCTTCAACTGTCCCTCTCCTGCCCTTCGAGTTTCTTGAAGTACTGCTATGTCAATTCTAAACCTTCTCAACTCCCTTGCAATAATAGCAGTCCTACACTCAGGGCGTTCACTATTTATGTTATCCAGCAATGTCCGGATATTCCATGTTCCAAAATTCAAACCTCTTTTTCGACCGCTAAATGGTGACCCCACTGGATGCAGTAATCCAGTCAGAGGAGAAAGAGGCAGACTATGTTTAGGGCACCTTTTCTAGCCCCCTCCCCATACGGGGTGAGCAGAGTGGACATTGCACTTGACATTGGTGCAAATGCACACTTGCACACTTCACATTAGCACAAGTGCACATTAGCCTTAATGCACATTAGTGCAAGTAGAATGAAATTCTAGTAAACAAAAAATCTGATTCTGTCAATCAACAGACAACAGAACGAAAGACGCCCGATAAACTATGAAACACAGACAGAATGCATTTAACAAAATCTGTACACCCCTAACACACACACACACACACACACACACAACTCTCTCTCACATGCACACTCACACTGTGCTAGTCTTGTATATATTCTAATATTTAAAAACCTTCAGTTTAAGACAGGAGTGGGCAATGTGTTCTGCATTCCTTTGGGGGTAAACTGTTAGGGGGCAGTACCCTCCCTTCCCCCATCACACATACCAACTAGAGAGCCAGTGTGGTGCAGTGGTGAGAGTGTTGGACTGGGACTCGGGAGATCCGGGTTCTAGTCCCCACTCGGCCATGAAGCTCACTGGGTGACTGCGTCAGTCACTGACTCTCAGCCTAACCTACCTTACAGGGTTGTTGTGAAGATAAAATGGAGAGGATGAGGATTATATAAGTTACCTTGGGTTCGTTGCAGGAAAAAAGGTGGGATATAAATATAATAAATAAATTACCCCCTCTCACATGTACATCCACTCACTTCTTTCTCCACTCACACAGTCACTCCCCCGACTCACTCACACATACATACCCATGTATACTCACAGCTTTAACCCTTCCCTTCCAAGGGAGAAAAAGCTACAAGGGGGGGAGAGATATACACCGTGTTTAAAATGTTTCTCAGGGAAGGGAAAAAATATTTTTGTCAACCAACACAATGTTGAAACATTGCTACATTAACTCCAATATATCTAGGCACATTCCATAATGATATTTCACACTGAATGCTTCACTTATGCATACATATCCACTCCACAACATATATATGATAGGCCCACCTATGCTTTCTGCTTGGATTGCTACTCATCCTTAACATCTGTGCTTCCCTTGCATCTTTACAATTTTGAGTAATGCTGCTCGCCATCATTCCCCATCATTCTTGTTCTTATTACAAGAAGAACACTGCCTTTAAAAAGCACCTGTTGTAGCAATCTAGAAAACAAGTCTGCTTGGCTTGCGAGATTGACAAAGTGACCCAACAGGCTTTTTCCATTTCTATTTTCTGAAATTCATTTAACTGTGATAATGAGGCTAATTATCCCATTTTAAACTGATTACACCTGTAAACATTCTTTGATCATTGACCTTATGTGCTCATGTATTTTACTGACAAATTTAATGAACCAGAAGCAATAGAAAGAGAGCCAATTACTTAAGTGAAATCTATCTTCATAGCTTTTGTTCAGTCGTTGAGCAATTTTTTGCTTAGCATAAGTCACAACTATATAATTTTTATATACAAAACTCAAGTTTTGAGCAGCGGGGCGTTTTTTGTCAGCCTTTAAATCCTGATAAGGTCAATAAGGGTCAATTATCCTTGTAACCAAAGAGAGATTGAGAAGATGAGGAAAGGAAATCTGTATTTGGGTGGAGGTATTTAAAATGGTACTAAACACACACATGAATGCAGCACAATGTAATATGAATAGTCCAGCTGTTTCAGTTCATGGAACAGGGAGAGAATGTGTTTATATGGAGGATTCTTTTAAACTCACATTTGTTTTTAAGTATATGGATTGTATCCAATTGGTGTCTGACACTGATGGAAGGATCTTTCATCTAGCAGAGGCTTCCATCAACGGAATGGGAAGAAAGATGATTTCTGGTCATTCTCCCTCCTTTCTGAAGCCCCTCCCACATACACACTGAATCTGCTCTGAAAATTTGGGGGACCCTTCTAAACAACAGGGGAGGTGTCACATAGGGCTAAATGAGGGAGGGGGAATCACCAAAAATCATCTCCCTGCCCGTTCCTCTGATGGAAACCTTGTCTGGATCAAAGAGCTTTCCATCTGTGGAGGGATACCAGTTGGATACAACCCTAGCAATGTATTCACAGGAAGTCTAAAAGCTCTATGAAAAGAATCTACCCATTCCCTTGTTCCTTGTGCCTGGAACTGCCTCCCAGAGAAAGGAGAGGGAAATAGAGGCAGGACTAACCAAGAGAAAAAATATGCAATAGCTTCCTTTGTGTCTATGTTTAGATTGTAAGCTCCTTGGGGGTAGAGGGCTATCAAACCTGTTGTGATGGCGATGGTGGTGGAGGACCTGAAACAAAATGTTGTAATGCTCCTGTCCAGGATTCCTTCCAAACAGCCATGGCCTACCCCAGGGATGCCATAATTATCACCCTCTTTAAGAAAGGTGATAGAACAGACTGTGGAAACTATCAGGGCATTTCTCTCTTAGCTACCGCAGGTAAAATATTTGCCAGGATTCTCGCAAACCGTCTTCTATCTATTTCAGAAGAGATCCTCCCTGAAACTCAATATGGCTTCCGCCCCTCTAGAGGGACAGTAGACATGATTTTTACTGCACGTCAGCTCCAAGAAAAATGCCGAGAGCAAAATCAACCCCTTTATATGGCATTTATTGATCTTGCTAAGGCCTTTGATACTGTAGACCGAACAGCTCTCTGGACTATCCTTATGAAAATTGGATGTCCCAATAAATTTGTGAATATCTTGCGACTTCTCCATGACAACATGACAGCTACGGTCTTGGACAACAACGGCTCTCATGGTGCTCCATTTAAAGTGGGATCAGGTGTTAAACAGGGATGTGTTATTGCCCCAACATTATTTGCTATTTTCATCGCCATGATTTTACATCTTGTCGAGGGGACAAGATGTGGTGTGGGAATTATATATCGAACAGATGGAAAGCTTTTTAATCTCAGCAGGCTGAAAGCAAAAAGTAAGGTAATTACAACCTCCGTTGTGGAACTTCAGTATGCTGATGATAATGTGGTCTCCGCACACTCAGAGGATGATCTCCAAACTATCCTAAATGCTTTTGCAGAAGCATACAGAAAACTTGGTCTCTCACTTAACATCAAAAAAACCAAAGTGCTTCATCAGCAAGTGCAAGCTAACCCTTTGGTGATGCCATCTATCCAGCTTGGCGGGACAATACTGGAAAATGTCGATCATTTTCTCTATTTTGGCAGCTATCTTTCTGTTACAGCTAACATCGACAGTGAAATCCAGCATCGTCTGAGCTCCGCAAGTGCTGCGTTTTCTCGAATGAAACATAGAGTGTTCGAGGATCGGGATATTTGTAAGAAGATCAAAACACTGGTTTATGAAGCCATTGTATTACCAACTTTATTGTATGCCTGCGAAACATGGACTATCTATAAACGTCACCTCCAACTCCTTGAAAGATTTCATCAACGTTGCCTCCGGAAAATCCTGAAAATTACTTGGGAAGATAGGCGAACAAATGTCAGTGTACTGGAAGAAGCAAAGACTACTAGCATTGAAAAAATGATCCTTCAACGCCAACTTCAGTGGACCGGTCATGTTGTTTGAATGCCTGACTGCCTGTCCCCCAAAGCAGTTACTTTATTCCCAACTCAAGGATGGAAAGCGGAATATCGGTGGTCAATATAAGAGGTTTAAAGATGTTCTTAAGGCTAATCTAAAAAAAATGCAATATAAACATCAAAAACTGGGAAGCTCTGGCCCATGAACTATCTAAATGGAGATTGGCCTTTCACAAAGGTTCTATGGACTTTGAAGAATCCCAAGTGCATGGTGAAAGGGATAAATGTGCTAAGCGAAAAGCTCGTCAAATGAATCCTTTACAGGACCATCTTCCATCTGGTAACCTGTGTCCTCACTGTGGGAAGCTGTGTGGATCTAGAATTGGCCTCCACAGTCACTTACGGACCCATCGCTAGAGTCTACACAATTTTCTTTAGAATTTTCCTCCTTTTAAAATCTCCTTTTTGTAAAAAAAAATTTATCCTGGAAGACAATCTTACTCGGTCACGAGTGATCGCCTGACTGACTGACCCCAGGACACTCCATTCCCACCCCATTTCCTTTTCTTTTTAAAACTGACACCCAACATTCTATGACTTCTGAGCATGCTCACTTCTCACTGCGGGGGGGGGGGAGGCAGGGTAATTCTCTTAGATTTCATTTAAAAAAAGATTTTTAGTACTTCTGCAAACCTTGGAGTTCCCCCAAGTATGCTGATATTTCACTCTTGTTTTTCAGTTGCCCCATTTCAGCTACATGGTTAGCCCAGTTCGCACGATTATGGCTTGGGAAATAAGCCACAGTAGCTTATTTCTCCCACCACACATGCCTCTCACACATGTTGGGGGGATTAGCATAATCACCCTCAGCAGCACGGCTTGTCATGTCAGTGCCAGCCCTGTTGGGGTGGCTTGTTGCCATGGGTTAACAAGCCACCACAGAGCCCCAGAACAGCCCATGGGTTCTGAGTGGCTTGTTAACCACAGCAACAGGCCCTGGCTGGGTTCACGTAACACGACAAGCTGCGTCGCCAATGATAATTATGCTGATCCCCCTGGCATGCAACTGGCATGAAAACCATTCTCTGCTGCAGCCTTCATCCGCCTTCACAGCCGTTGTAATTTAGGTTTAAATTATCTTCCGCCTGTTCTGCCGTTGAGGACTTTTTGTTTTGGATCGTTCTTTGTGTGGCTCCTCTCCCCGGACCTTACCGCCATGGGTGACCCTACCGGGAGTATATAGCTCCCGACGGCATGGCTCACAGGGTTCATCGAAACACGCAAGCCCACTCACCACGAAGCTCTGGCCCATGAACGATCTAACTGGAGGTTGGCCTTTCACAAAGGTTCTATGGACTTTGAAGAAGCCCGAGTGCAAGGTGAAAGGGAGAAACGTGCTAAGCGAAAAGCACGTCAAATGAATCCTTTACAGGGCCATCTTCCATCTGGTAACCTGTGTCCTCACTGTGGGAAGCTGTGAGGATCTAGAATTGGCCTCCACAGTCACTTACGGACCCATCGCTAGAGTCTACACAATTTTCTTTAGAATTTTCCTCCTTTTAAAATCTCCTTTTTGTAAAAAATAAATAATTAATAATAATAATAATCCTGGTAGACAATCTTACTCGGTCACGAGTGATCGCCTGACTGACTGACTGGCAACTGGCATGTGCAGGGTAGTTAACAATTTCTTGTGGTTCCAGTTTACCAATAAAACTGAAGGTTGATGCTTCTCTGCAGACAGACCCTGATATCTTAGGCATTGTGAAATTAGGAATATTTGTATCAAGTGTTTACTATAATGTGAGGAGACAAATAAAATCTAACATGCAATGAAAGAATGCCCACCCATTTCTAATCTGACCATCTGACAGACTGCCAATATATTGTGTTGTATCTGTTATGTCTTTGCAGCGATAGTTCTGACATGTAGAAACTGATGTATTTGTTTATCTTCTGATATTGGCAGGACTGTGTGACTGGGACAAAGTACCTTTTCCTTTGGTTTGTACAATATTCCTCAGTCTACAATATACACTTTTGGAATCTGAAGTTTCCGTACTGCCATGCACATTGATCTATATATATAAAAGAAGAAGTCCTGACTGACTGACTGACTCATCAACGCCCAGCTCAAACTGTTTAACGTAGGAACGTGAAATTTGGAAGGAACATTGTTTTTATGACGTAGGCACCCACTAAGGAAGGATTTTTGGAAATTTTGTCTCTAAGGGGGTGAAAAAAGGGGGGTATTTTTTTTAATGACTGACTGACTGTTGTGTGTGGGGCATCCGTCTGGAACATTAAAAATATGTTATTAGTCTGTTTACAATTTTTTTATATATATAAAAGAAGAAGTCCTGACTGACTGGGATAATTTGTCTGTGGGGGATACACTCTTTTAAAATACTATTATTGTTTATTGTGGTGTTTACGCTGGGTAGACATAGTATACCTTTCTCACTGCCCCCAAATAGAATTTATTAACTCTCTATCTCTTTCTCTCTCTGCTTCAAGCTTTCTCATTTTCATCTCTCTCTCTTTCCTCCTTGCCTCAAGCTCCATTTTCCTAAATTCTAAATTGTTTTCCAGTTCTGGCCAGGGGGAGTCAGTGTTCATACCGTGAATACCTCTTATACCTTCAGAATATCCGTTTGAATTCAGAAGACTTCAGTTTCCCCTAAAGGTTTGTTCCGCCATGACCATCAACAAGTTGCAGGGGCAGACTCTGCAGGTAGCGGGGATTGACCTAAGGGAAGACTGCTTCTCACATGGGCAGTTTTACGTGGCCTGTTCCAGAGTGAGCTCAGCTAAGTCTCTGGTCATTGTAGCACCTGAAGGGAGAACCACTAATGTAGTTTACAAAGAAGTACTGAAATAGTTTTTTTTTGTAAGTTGCAGATGCCAAATAAGTAAGTTTTAAATTTTTGGTCTGTCTCATTGTCTGTTTCTAATAACACCATGAAAAAATTCATAGACACATATGAATGGAACAACTATCTTTGTTTTGTAGCCAATACACCCTGACTAACGTCTGCAATAAACATTGCTTATTACATTAAGACATCAACCTGTAAATTATATTTCGTACAGTTTAGACAAAAATGTTTCTTTTAAAAACAATTGTACCAAATCCTAAAATCCATGCAAGCGAAGCCGCGGGCAACAGCTAGTTATCTCATACAAATAACAAATGACACAATATTCAAAAATGGTATTTTCTTTTTTGATGTCTCTCAGGCATATCATCAGTCATTAATGTGATTGTCTGTTATGTTTAAATGGTAATAATTCAAGCAATTCATTTTCTTGTCCCCTTTGGTAGGCTCTCTTATATCAACTGTGGCCCTTGTACTACATACACAGCCTGGGGCGTTTCGAATGTGGCTTCCTCTCTACACCTTTTGATGACATGTCCAAAAACAAAGGGAGCAAAATGCTAAAATTATATATCAATTTTACTTAGTCTTTTGAATTCACTGGAAGAAAATGAATGATGTTGTTAAACAAAATATGTGAATGACCAGAATTCAACCTGTTCCTGGGTTTTGTTGTAGTGAGCCTTCATTCATACGGTAATTAGCCAGCAGAGGACCCGCTCCAGTCCTTGTGGCATTAAGAACATTGCAGAAATGTAAGGGTGCTACTATTGGTGACATTAAGTGCTTTTCAAGCCAGTTGCCTATCCAGGTCAACCAAGCTTGTTTATTTGATTGTGCAATAAGAGAGGCATAGGGCAGGCATATCATTGCACATCCAATATTCCTCTTTCTAGGAGGGAAAGTGTATTTCTAAATAGTATTCCTCTTTCTAGGAGGAAAGGACTTCCTTATTTTTTTTAGGAAATGAGTGCCAGTCTTCATTTGGATGCCTCTTTCAATTATTCCGGCTAGAGACTGTTGTCTCATGATAAGCTGTCTCTGAACAATGGATCCCTGTGCCATTGGCATTCACACACACATTAGTGCAAATATTTTTTGTTTTCTTTCTTTTTTACTTATGGGATGTAGAAGATCAAACTATTGCATACAAGTACATTAGCATGTGATAATAGCTGTCACTGGGAATGATTCCACCCAAGATATTGGGGTTCTGCTTTACTGGAAGTGTTTACCAGAAAAGAATGAATCAGTATCAATTCTTCCAGATCCCTGAGAGATATTTCCAGAGATATATTTCCAGAATGTCACAAGAAATTAACAGAAATATATAAAATATAAACAATCTGATATTGGCTAGTAAAAACAAACCCCCTATTCTGCAACATTTAGGTTGCAATCCTATACCCGCATACCTGGGAGTAAGTCACACTGAACTCAATGGGAGTTGCTTCTGTGTAGGCATGCATAGAATTACACTGTTAGGGTGCAATCCTGTGCATATTTAGACAGGGGGGGAAATCCTACAACTCCCAGCATCCCTCAAACCAGCCATGCTGGCTGGGCCATACTGGGAATTGTAGGACTTTTTTTCTGTCTAAACATGCATAGCTTTGTGCTCTCAGTATTTTAAAATAATTCTGCAACTGTAAAAATCCACAGGAGCACAACTGTAGAATTGCAGGATTGTGGGATAATAATAATAATAATAATAATAATAATAATAATAATAATAATAATAATAATAATAGACTAATTTACTCTTTTTTATTCTATTCTTTTCTTCCTATTTTCCAATTAATATTAAAATATTAATATTAAAAAAGAAGGAGCTAGAGAGGAAGGCTATTTTAAACCAGAATGAAGGTACACTTAAGTTATCCTTCCCCACACCCATGCCCTGTTCCATTTTTTAAATGTCAATACCTGGGATTTTAATTTCATACTTTTTTTTTGTCTACCAGCAGGATCACAATTGGGTTTCTGCAGCAACCTTATTTTGTTTATGTTCTTCAGGGACAAAAATGATTTTTTAAAAAACATTTTTATTTTATAGTAGGATGCTGCACGTACATAATGTTGACATCTGAAATTCCTATTGGAGGATGAGCTGTGGAACAGAACTGTGGAAATCCACTCATCTCATGTGTGTGTGTGTGAATTAAAGAATATGTATTTATCCGTTTTGCCAATTGCTTTACTATGTGCATACATGGGCTGTGCTTTGGATTTGGCTGAATCCCAAACCAAATCATGCTGATTTGGACAGATTCAGGAGATGTCCAAATTGAAGTGAGGCTCCTCCAAAGTGGTCTGAATCTGAACACTCCTGAAGATTTGGGATTCAGAGGAATCGAGACAGAGACAAATTGATACATTTAGAATCATAGAATAGTAGAGTTGGAAGGGGCCTATAAGGCTATCGAGTCCAACCCCCTGTTCAATGCAGGAGAACAGATGTGGGCTGCCCAGGCAGTCACCCATCCAAGCACTGACCTGGTTCATACTTGCTTAGCTTCAGCATGTGGCCTGCATTATGTGCTCTTGACGCCACCTGCTGCAGGTTCTCACCAAGCTCTCCCTATATGGAAAATACTAGTGTGGGAAGAGGGGGGAGGGGGAGAGAGAGGGGTGTCAATGTATGACAGCCAGCTCTACCTTCTAAGCGCAGTGGATGGTATTACCAGGAGTCTGCAATCCCAGTGCTTTGAGACAGCAATTTGAAGTAATATATTAGGACTATTTCACTATTCAGTGCTCTTTGCTCATTCTCTCTCCCAGGTGTAGGAACATTTTTAAAAAAAAGGTTTTATAGAGTCTGTGGGACCTGGGTGAGTGTACCATTGGGTGCTTGCTTGGAAAATGTTGTATATTCAAGTTCTTCTCCCTTTGCAGTCTGCACTGTATACGACACATCCATTATCCACCCCTGTCCTATTGCATGTTCCAGGACTTTAGGGCCAATTTAGCAGAGAACAAACAAGACTTAAACTGTTTTTCATTCAGCATATCTCCCTAGTCCCTGCACCTATCATCTAAAATTTTGCAGGTGTCTTGCCTAGAGACATCTGTGTAGCATATGCCATTTTCATACAAATTACTAAACAACAAAACAAAACAAAACAAAAAAACCTCATGGGGGGAGGGGTAAGGGGAAGTGAATCACTTACCCTACCCACAACTGTGAACACTCCCCTTCCACAAAGACTACTGTACCTATCCTTTTGAAATTTTGCAGGATTCTTAACTAGGAGAACCACCTCTATGAGGTATGTTATTTTCATAATAATTGCCCACAAAAAACATAGGGGGGTGAACACATCCCCCTTTTTTTTAAAGCCCCCAAATGGTAAAGGGATGCTCTTGCACAAATCTCCCTGCACCTATTTAGCTTAAACCTATCAGGTTTGACCCCCTCAGAAGGGGCAAATATTCCTGCAAATTTCATCCAATTTTGCCAAGAAAAAAAAGTTATCGGCAGTTCCCTTCTTTAAAACAAACTAACAATCAAAATTTAAAAGCTTGTAGCACAAAAACCCGTGCACGCACATTTTTGTCTGAAATGTGGCAAGCATATTACACTCATAAGGGAATACCATGCCTGAAATGTCAATCAATTCTGACAAACAGAAAAAATGTATAGTCATTCATTTATTTCCAATGATAGACGATGGGTGGGCCTGAAGATGTGGATTTCCAACTCGAGATCTGGATTCAGATTGGAATCAAAGCGAGCAGCCTCCGAATCAGTCCAAGCAGAATTGGGCTGTTTTCTCTGAATCACCAAATCATGGTCTGTACCAAATATTGTGGTTGGTTAATACCGTGTGTGTGTGTGTGTGTGTGTGTGTGTGTGTGTGTACATGCACTGGCTAGTGTACATTTCAGAAATGGAGTTGCTAACACCCCTGAGAAGATATTATGTGATGCTGTAGTGACCCCTAGATACTGGCTGGAAATTATGGGAGTTGCAGTCTCCAACACATCTGGAGGGCATCATGTTGGGGAAGGCTGATGTGGTGTCTTTCCCAAGGGCATGAGTGCCCCCATTTCCAAAGTGTGCACCAGCCAGCCCTGCTGCCTAGTGCTGCTAAGCTGTGGCTGGGTTTTTAAATGATAAAAGAAGCCCTCGTCATCTTTAAAGTGTAAGTCACAAGAAGACCACACACACACACACTCAAAAGTCCTTCCTCAATCTTTTGGAAATTTTGGGGAGATGGACATTCAGATCAGCCATGATTATTTCTCTTCTTTCAGAAAATTGTTGGGGGTTTTGAAATCGTATTTGCAGGGATTTTGGTGAGTTCAACGATGCAGGAGACAAGAAGGCCATGTAGCAACACAAATCTTCCCACTCCTGCCCCTGAGCCTACGTTCTCTTACACAGATATCTTTTGGATCATGCCAGCGTAGGTGTTATTTCTTTCCAGTTACTGATATATAGAGTTAACACAAAGTGGACTGATACGAAGGCTTGCAGCATTGCACTTGTCACTTCTATCCATCTTGGAGTGTTTTGTCTCACAGATACCATTTGTCTTCATTCGTCAAGACAGTTCTTTATCCATATAAGCACCTTACAGGCCTTACGATGCTTGGTGACCTTGTAGAATGTCACTTGCTGTGTGGTCAAGGATTTTTTCTGCGATACCGATACGTAAATCCTGTCTACAGCTTCTCCCTGTCACTTCTGTGTACTGTTTACTCTAAAGGAAAAAAGGTTCTGGTGTGTCCATTACATCTACTCTAACCTTCTTGGTATGTGGGATCCATTTTTATTTTTTTTAAGAGAATTGTCTTTAGAACTCTTTCACCACCTTTCCTGTATTCTCTCATACAATTTAAGGATTATGTAGAAGTTTATGATGTTATCTGTCTGTCTATCTATCTATCATCTGTTTCCTGACTCCCAGCTGAGCAGAAGCACAGGAGGGGCTCCAGCCGTTTTTGGGGCTAGATAGGCAAGCAGGCTCCCAGGGAGCGAGCGATCAGAGCGAGCAAACAGGGAGAGGAAACAGGAGTTCTGCAGGGGAGGTTCCTAAGAAATTTTCTTGGCCGTTTGTTGTTCTTGTAGCACACACTTATAGACCAGGGGGACTCTGTTGTTAACCTTCAGGAAAGGCAGGACAAGGCACAGGCCATTCCAGTACAAAAAGAAAGGTAGAAACAAAGAGGGAATAGAGAACTATGGATGAAAAAGACTCTTCAGTGGTGTTGACCTGCAATGTGTGTGCAATGTTTGTTTTCCTGCCGGAGATCAGCATGGCATACACGTGCAACAAGTACAAGCTGGTTGTGCTGTTGGAAGAAAAAGTTAGAGGACTGGAGTGGTGAGTGTCAACCCTCAAGGGAATAAGAGAACACTGAAGAGTTCCTAGACAGAATGGTGGAACTACAACAGCAAAGTGAAGTACAAGAGCCAGAAGAGCAACAGCAAACTGAGGCAGAATCGGAGAATGCTGAGGTGAGGAAAAATGAAGTAGAGGAAACTCCCTGGAAAAGGGTGACTGTTAGAAGTAGAAGAACTGGAAGACATTCTGCACCAATGGAAGCAGTGGAACTATGGAACTGCTTTCAGGTACTTGAGGACGAGACCAGAGGACAGCCTACAGAGGAAGAATTACAGGGTACCTCATGTGACAGTGAGCAAGAGGTTGAAGGTCAGTCAAGCAGAGGCAATGGAACCGAGGCGTACAAGAATAGGAAGAGAAGAGTACTAGTTGTGGGAGACTCCCTCCTGCGGGGGATTGAAACTGAAGTATGTTGTGAAAACCCATGGACTCGCCAGGTGTGCTGTCTCCCCGGGAGACAGATTAAAGATGTGACAGAATGGTTGCCAAGGCTCATAAAGCCCACTGACACGTATCCTCATCCATGTGGGAACTAATGGTACCACCAAGCGGAGGTACAAAGAAATCACGGCAGACTTTGAAGAGTTGGGAAGGAAACTCAAGAACGTTGGGGCCCAGATAGTTTTATCATCCATCCTTCCAGTACTTGGAAGTGGAATAGAAAGGGAAAGAAAAATACTCCGGGTGAACGACTGGCTACAAAGGTGGTGCCAACGTGATAGATTTGGATTCTGGGACCACGGGCTACACTTCCTGGAAGATGGACTGCTGGCAAGGGATGGGTTGCACCTCACAAGGACTGGGAAATATGTATTTGGCCACAGCATGAGGAACTTCATTACGAGGGCTTTGAACTGAATCTAACGGGGGAAGGAGACGTAAGCTCGGGGGTAACAATGGATGAAGTCCTATTGTGGAAGACCAGCAACCGGGTCTTCTGTGTGGGTTCGGCACTTAACGGGTTAACCTGGAACTGAGATATTGCCCTTCAAAGGGATATCAAGCGATTCAAACCCAACTGCGACCTAAAGATCACTCGCAACCGTATTTAAACCAAAGAATAGACTTTTATTAATTAGTGGAACTAGTAGACTTCCAGGAATACTATAACATAAACAAAACCAGGTCGTGACCCGCCGGAGTGGAAACCTTCAATTCCCAGGCTAGCGTATTGTAACAAAAGAGTTACCTCGCACCAAAGACTTTACACTCACAAGCTTCTGGTAGCGGTCTGCATAGCCTGACTCCAAGCCCTCCTCGTGCTTGGGGAAAGAAGCTGCTTGAGCTAGCCGAAGCTAGGGTTGAAGATGACAGCCTGTCCCGTGTTCCCAATGACCTGATTCGGGTGGGCAGAGGGGTTTTCTTCCCCGTCCTCCCCCCTCCCCGTCCCTTGCTGATCAGGTGGGCTTATTCCTGCCCGGGAAAAGGTGGTGCCTTGGATTTACTGGTGCCCTTTAGGGGATACTTCGCAGCTCTTTGAGACTTTACCTTTACTTCTTGATGGTCCATGCTTCTTCTTGTGGATTCGGACAGATGTGCCCCATTGAGGGTATGTAGATGGAGTCACGTATTACCTGTCTGGCCAGACTTGCATCTCCTGTCCCCTGGGTGGGGATTATGCAGACAGGGGTTGTCAAGGGAAAACTATGTGTGGTTACCAAGGGGAAACGGTGTCAGGGTTCATGTCACTGTGTGTGTGCTCAGGCTTTCTCCACACCTATGCACCGCAACAGAGTGAACAGCTCAAACAGCGCCCAATAATAGTCTACCACAAAATGTAGGAAAAAAGCCAGACTATAAAACACATGGTCTTCGATGTCGATATACGAATGCCCAGAATGTGGGCAACAAACAGAACGAACTTGAACTGTTCATACATCAGGGCAAATACGACTTGATAGGTGTAACTGAAATGTGGTGGGATGACTCCCATGACTGGAATATCACAATTGAAGGATATACCTTGTTCAAAAGAACAGAAAGAACAGAAAGGGAGGTTGAGTCACACTGTATGTTAAAAATACATATCTCTGCACAGAAATCCAGGAGGATGAGCTTGGTAGCCCCATCAAGAGCATTTGGATTAAAGTAAATGGGGCAAAGAATAAAACAAATATGGCAGTTGGAGTCTACTACCGACCACCCAATCAAGGAGGAGGATGAAACTTTTGTAAAGCAAATTGCCAGTGTTTCAAGGAGGCATGATGTAGTAGTGATGAAGGACTTCCATTTCCCCGATATCTGTTGGGAGACAAATTCTGACACACATGGCCCCTCCAAGAAATTCCTGACTTCTGTTGCTGATAACTTCCTCCTACAGAAAGTGGAGGAAGGAACTAGAGGTTGATTCTAACCAACTGAGATGAGTTAGTGGATAAAGTGGCAGTTACGGGAACTCTAGGGGAAAGTGACCATGTTATACTTGAATTCTTGATTCTAATGGAAGCAAAAGCTGAGTGTCCCCTTCCAATTCTACTATTCTATGATCCATCCATCCATCTATCATCTAGATATAGATAACTAATGTTATAAACTTACAAGTAGGTCTATACCACCAATAAGCTGCCTGGATTGGAGATGGACTGGGAAAATAATATAAGCCTTCCTAGCTCTTCAAAGGAGCAATGGGCAATAAGAATAATATATATATTGGAGAATTCAGTCAGTCCCCTGTATGAGCCATTAGGTCTGCACTGCTTTCCCCTAAGAGAGGGGACCTGAAGCTCAAGTGCAGAGGTCCCAACTCTTTTGGGCCTATGGAAACATTTGAAAAAAGATAGTGTGGGCACACACACAAACTGCCTGCCATGGGGGCATGGCCAGTCAGATCTAGTAAAATCATGAATCTGCGTGATTTTTAAATGTCCCCATTCCCCACCACCATCAAGTTAAAGCTCACATTGGCATCTATATACTGCACAGTAAACATCACAGATCCAGCACTTCCCAGCGCTGCTATGGCACATTGGCACAAAAACTTTGATCCAAACTTTGATCCTTGAAGATCAACATGATTTTTACATGGGATGCCAATGAAAGCACTACAGAAGTACCATCAAATCATATCTTGTAATAATCGAGGATCTATAAGGATCTGTGCCTCAGATCCATGTTTATTTATTTATTATATTTATGAATCGACCGTCTGGCCAGACATCCGGCCACTCTGAGCGATGTACAGTCCAATAAAACACAAGAGGTGGGGGAAACACACACACACACACACACACACACAGAGTATAAAACACAATTAAAAACAGTACAAAACTTAAAAATCCTAACCCACCCCATATTCCCGCCTGAAATGCCACGTTTTTAATGCCCAGCGGAAGCTAATCAAGGAAGGGGCATGGCGGAGGTACTGGGGAGAGAGTTCCATAAATTGGGGGCTGCCACAGAAAAGGCCCTCCTCCTAGTCCCCACCAGCCTGGTTTCTCTGGCTGATGGGACAGGGAGAAGGCCATCCGTGGCAGATCTTGTTGAGCGGCCTACTTGATGTTGTTGTTGATGTTGTTTTGGCTTCATGGCAGTGATAAAAAGCTCCAGTCCATGGAGACAGATGTTATCTATGATTTGATGTTGGGTTTGGAGAGATGCCATTCAAAAATCATGCAAATTCAAGAGAGTCCCTTTTACTGGATCCAACTTTTACCTGTGTGCGTGCATACTCTCTCTCTCTCTCTCTCTCTCTCTCTCTCTCTCTCTCTCCCTCCCTTTCTCTCCCTGGTACCCATTATCTCTCTGCTCCTTCTCTCTCTGTGCCTCCCACACTCTTTCTTTGTGCCTTCTCTCTCTTTCTCCCTCTCTCCCATCATGCCAGCCCACCTTCTCCACTCTGGTTCCTTCATTTTCATGACATCTCCCTGATCTCCCAGGTTACTACCTAGCCCCCAACCCATGCCACCTTTCCCCCTGCCACCCACGTCGCATTCCATTCTTCCTCTTGCTCCTCATTCCCCACACCCTCCAAGCTTACCAGATGGCTTTCTTTCTTTCTTTCTTTCTTTCTTTCTTTCTTTCTTTCTAGCACTGGGTCATCAGATACACTTCAGAGTGAAGAGCCAGTGAGCTACCTACCATCTTCATTTCACAAAGACTGGACCCCATGTACTCTCAGAGGTATTCTGGGGAAATGAAGATAGCAGGCGGCTGGAGCCTCAATGGCACTTTGAAGCGTGCCCATCCCACCTTGGAGATCCCTGTGGGTGCTCTGGCCACACTGGGGAGACAGTTCTAGTTCTCTCTTCAGAAGTGATACAGCTGGACATAGCTTTGAATCATGCCTTTGAAAATATTGCTGATAATAATTCTAGCAACATGAGGTGGCATTCAATTTTTCATCCCAAAACCCATTGCAAAGTCTTATATAGCCGGGGTGCAGGCCCTCAGGCCTGGGGCCCCAATCTGGTCCATTGGAGTCCCAATTTGGCCCACCAGTGATCCCTAGATGGCCATGCCCTTCCCCTAGCCCTACCCCCTTTCTCCCAACCATCCATTATTTGGTGATTTCCTGGCCTTTGTGGAGTTTTTTCCCCCCATTCTAAAAGGTTGAAATGCCTCTCCTAAGGCTGAGTTACTGGCAGGAAGAGCTCTAAGCAAAAAATATGCTGGTAGTTTGGGTATTTCGGCCCTGTCCCTTTTGCCTTCACCCTGCCCACCACTGGAATGCAGTTCCCAAGAATTAGATCTGCACCCCTGCTATATAGGGGGATGCCTGCTCTTTTTGAGCAGGCACCCCTACTCTTTTTGAGTGAGCTTTCCTACATGAGGCATTCATTGTGCACTTGTTATTCCATACTCATGGTTGTTCATGGTTTCTTTAGACAATGTTGTGACCCTCAAGTTTTGCTTCTCTTTTTAAAGAACACTTTCAGTGTGTGTGTGCTTTTTAGAGCAGGGAAAATGCGGTACTGTTTGTGAACGTGAAAGTTAACGCCTTTTTCCACCTGTATATTTGTGATATTCTGCTATACCACAGTGCCACCTAGAAGTAGCCGAAAAGCAGGCAAGGAAATGCTCAGTTCTGCAATGAAACTGAAAGTAAATACAGTGGCTTAAGAGTCTCATGTAGAAAAGCCCACAATGTTATTTTCCCCGAGATTTTTGTTTGTTTGTTTTGTTGCCAGGAAGAAGCATGTTATCAACTCTCTTCATTGCCTATTTTGCTGAAGTATTTATGTGATAGTATGCTATCACTTAAAAGGTTTTTGCCTCTTCTTGGTGGCCTTTTCCCTCTGTGCACATATCTAGCTTTAATATACATCCCATTCTCTGCTTCAGCTTCCCTTGAAATTGTTTTTGCATTACTTTAGCTTCATTCCATGCTTCTACATCCTTTTCCATGCTTGAAGTGTTTTATATTATAATATAATAGCACTCTGCATTTCATTGAGACTTTCTGTCTGAGAACCTAAGCCCTTTTCAGATATTAATAAATGCATTTCTTTTTAATTAGAACCCAAATGAGGCCCTGGCGGAGCCAGCCCCCTTTCTCTCCCACCCACCCCCCACTTCTCTCTCCCTGTATCATGCCCTTTTTTCAACCCATGAGCAAACATGAAGCATCAAAAGCTGAATCCTTAGCCAACACCACACATGGGTTGCTGCTCCTTCCAGTTTCTTCCTTGTCAGGCTGTGCATGGAAGCCCAAAATACTGCATTACCTGATCAGGATGGCCATGCCCTACAGCTTTCTTCTTTACTAAGGGGAGGAAGCTGCACAACCTGCTTTTAACAGGGCTCTCTTACAGCAAAAAAGGAACAGGGAGAGATACTGCTGCATGGGGGGAAAGTGGCAGCAGGCCGTTCTGAGCTGAACGGGTGGGCAGCGAACAGCTACTGGGAGCGCAACATGGAAGTGATTAAGCGGAAGGGGACATTCCACTAATCACAATTCACAGCAGGCAGTCTCTGTCTGGGAGGGTGGCCAGCATCCAAAAGAAACTTTCCCTGGATCTTTTGTATGCATAAGGTGTTGTGATATGTATCACATTACCAGCTGCAGCACATTGTTTACAAATGGTAGGGACAGAATGGCGAGGTAAACAGGTTTATTATGTCTTACTAGAATCTCGTGTTTTCGCAGGGGTTACTAAAGTGTGAGAACTGTATGAGCTAGTCACATGGTTTGTATGTTCTGATGACGTGTTAACTTGTTTTCTGTCTGAAGCCATTTTAGAGAGAAGCTGAACTGCTTTCTTTCTTCTTCTTCATGGTGATGCTTGCTGGACTTGTTACTGCTACAATGTAATGTCTTTGCTGAGGTGGAGTTAAGCTCAACTTACTCCACTGAACGTAATGCTTGCTATGCATTTATACTCTGCACATGGACTGTAACTAGGAATTGTATACTCTGTAGAACTTTACTTGCTAAGTGAATAAACAGGTAGAATTAGACCTGTGGTGTTTACAGAGTGTTTCCTGATTCCATGGATTAATCTGCAACGGAGAAGCTTGCTGGTTCACTGGCACACACGCTGAACGCTGCAAGCGGGAGGAGGGAGGTGAGATCTGGAAGATCTGTGTGTGGAATGTACAGGCGCCTGTTGGCACACAGACAAGGATTATAAATCTCCCAACCCGCACACACTCTGCTAAAGTCCAGTTCGAACATAAGGAGCAGGAGGAAGGTTTGGGGGAAAGCTGCAGCAGTAGCAAAGATGGATTCTTGGAGAGGTGCAGCGCTGGAGAGATGCCTGTCAAGGCAGTCTGGCTGCACTTTGTTCTGAACTGCTCCTTCCTTCCCTGTCTCATCCGCAGCCCAGAGATGAAGCATCAGCTTTGCCAGGAAAAAAAGGGGGGCGGGGACACAGCCTGCCATGCCTGACCCAGTCCCAGGCCAGGACTCTTCAGAAGAATAGCCTGAGATTGCAGAGCCTGAAGATCACATGGAACGCCCCCCCCTCTGGATGCTGGTGCTACCCCAGGCCTCTCCAGCATCTGTAGGGAACCTACACTGGGCCCTTCAACAGTGGTGGACCAGGAGGAACCCAGAGACAGGGGATCTGAGGAAAGTACGGTACCTCACCTATGATGTCAAAAGAGGAGGCTGAGCAGCAGCCCAGCATGAGAGAGTGCCAGCATCTGTGACTCAAAGGTGAAGTGTGTTCCCCAAGACCCAAAACAACTAGGCTCCTTCTGAGTAAAGGTCTTCTCGGGAGTACGGGTTTGCCTCAAGAGCAAGACTCCTAGCAAAGTGCAGAAGACTCACAGCTAAGCCTTTGGGTGGCTATATCAGCTCCCAGTTGGAACTTGAAAGCTGCTAGAACAGTGTCTTACTGCTACTAGCTCTAGTGCCCATGTTTCTCTGACCTTGTTCCATGACTGAACTTTTGTGCCACTGATGGTCTCTGCTTCTCGGAATGTGTTTGTATCTTACAGCTTATCTGTCTTTGGACCTTGGCCACACCTTAGACCTCTCTCTTGGAACTCTCCCTCTTGCCTCTGTGCTTGACCTTTGCCTGTTTATTGACCTGCCATTGGATTTGGCCCTTTATTTGTCTTATCACTGAGTCTGACCCAATCAAACAGGACACAGCTATGTGCCAATCTCCTCCTGATTAGTTATGACCAAAACTTACCCCATTCGGACCTGCAAATGTGAATACATTTTTACATTACTGAGCTTGCAAGGCTGGTTTGAGAAATGCATACTGTGGGAAAATATGCACATTAAAATGTGCATTTTCATGCTTTAGTCTATGATGGGAGGGAATTATGCATTTGGGTGCACACTTAAAAAAAAAAAGGTGTACCCAAATGTGCACTTTTCCCATTTGAACAACAACAAAAAGGAAGCTCGCAATCAGGAACAGGAATGAGGTGGACTGAGCTTCGAGTGAGAATTTGGAGATCTCAGTGAGCTCAAGCTAATTCCCCATCCTTACACTGGCTGGATGAGATTAGGCCATGTACCAGACTTGTTGTTTTTTAAAAAAAACACCCTAAAAATGGGGGGAAATAAAACAAATTAAGGGCACAATCCTATACATGTTTAGACAGAAAAAAAGTCCTGCAACTCCCAGCATACCGCAGCGAGCAATGCTGGCTGGGGAATGCTGGGAATTGTAGGACTTTTCTTCTGTCTAAACATGCATAGGATCGTGCCCTAAAACACTTTTGAAAATGTCAGTGGTTCTTCTGTGACATTCATCCTCACAGATTCCCAAATGGAACCTCAGACTTTGAACTTGAGTTTGAATGGAGTATTCAGCTGTTCCAAGTAAAAAGTTCAGACTTGGAAGGGATTAATCTTTTTAGAAAATTCTTTTGGAGCAATGACAATAGTAAGGAACAAGAATTCCCCCCATGCTCCTTTTACTGTTAACCATAGTAATAATAATGCTTGTCCAGGCTTATTATGACAAAGTGAGGTTAGAACTAGAAATCAACATATCTCGTTAGTTGCCTAGAATGAAAGAGGCCTTCTAAGCCAGGTGATATTTCAAGGAGTATAACCATCTGTCTGGATTTCTCTATGTGCATAGACTGCTGCTGCTGAACTTTAATGCTTGGCACTGTATCTTCACATTTGTTGAAGAGGCTGAATGTGTTGATGTTAATGTCCATTGAAAATGACCTGACCAAGAGCAACAAACAGTCTTGGGGCAACTTAAAGACTAACATGTTTATTATAGCATAAGCTTTCATGGACTACAGCCCACTGCATCAGTTGCAATCCGACTGCATCTGCTGAAATTACCTCTAGCCCCCGACAGCTTGTGCAATAAATAAATAAATGTGTTAGTCTTTAAGGTGCCCCAAAATGTGTTGTTATATCACCTGAAACTGAATCCCCACTAGCATAAGTGTGGTGCTGAGAAGTGTGTGTGTAGGTGTTTTAAAAAATTATCTGGGAAGGCCCTTGACGTGAACGTTGATGCCAGCAACACTTGCCAGACCCACAGTGCAATTTCTTCAGTAGCACAAAGAAGGAAATAAAAAGACTCAAGTAGCAGTAAATCTAAAATCAATACCACTGACAAAGTAACAAGAGCTGCCTTGGTTGCCAGGACTTTCTATTACAAAAGGGGGGAAGTGTGTGTGTGTGTGTGTGTGTGTGTGTGCATGTTTAAATTATGTTTGTCTATTATGTGCTTGTTACTACTGAGGAGCAATTATCATTAAAATATGGTATATTTCTAGGTCTGCAGCTATTCATATGGTTCTTTTTGATTAATGAACGTGATTTTTTTCCACTTAGCATACATAGTAATGCAAGGAGTAAAATGAGAGATTGTCTCAATTTGATTTTCCTGGACTTAACAGAAGCTCACACCAATGCAATCTACCAAACTTTTCCATTTATATTTGGTTAAAGATACCCCACAAAATTGCCTACAGACAGTTGGACATCACCCATACCATGGGACATGCCCAACAGGACTAATGAAAGGATTTAGGTTCATGCATCCTATAAAATGACATACCTACATATACTTATCCCAAGATGGTCCCATGCTTGTCTGTTTGGAAGCAAAATGGGGCCACGCTCAGACAATAGAATGGTTTCTGCATACATGGGGAACTCCCCAGATATACAGAAATATGTTATGTTGTAATTAAATGGGGGGGGGGGACAGCCTGCTAATGATTGAGCATGCTCAGTGGTCTCCAGGAGCTAAAGAGTGTGTGTGTGTGGGTGTCCACTGAAAAAGAAAAAGGGTGGGAAAGGAGAAGGAATTGGCCTGTCTAAGCTCCTAGCAGCTTGTGGTATCCTGGAGGTGGGGATTAGAGTCAGGACATGCATGCCATGAGGTTAACAAACCCCTCTACTCCATATACAAGATGGGCAGGTTTCAGAAGGGAAGAAATAAAAGGGGACACCTTTCCTCTATCCCACTCTCCAGTAACATTTCTCCTTTGATATACAGCAATAAAGGCTATATCAGACCAGAACCCAAGTTCTTTTGTATTGTAGAGCACAGCAGGGAAAGGCTTCAAGGAGGGTAGGGGAAAAACAGAATCCTTTTTCTCATTTCCCTTTCTGAAAACCTCCCACAGCCTGCAAGCCCCAAACAATACAAGGCTTCTGCTCTAGGCTGGCTGGAGACCTGAACATACATGCTCCTGCTAGGGCCTGGAGAAAACCCTGCAACATTTTGTGGCAGTCTGTCTCTGTCTGTCTGTGTGTGTGTGTGTGTGTGTGTGTCTGTCTGTCTGTCTATCCATCCATCTAATCACTCATCTAGATTAATGTCCAAGCAGAATTGAATAAATAGAACACATTTCACTGAAGCTGCCCCTATTCTGGTGAGTCCTCCATAACTAACCACAAAACCAGTCAAGAAACAAACTATGCTATCCTCCTAAATAATATATACTTCTTGCCATATTTCTGGCCAAATATAGAAAGAGAAGTTTATTTCATAACTTGCTCAAGAAATAATCATATTACTTTGCCAGCCATCATTTTGATGGACAGCATCATATCACTGACTCTGCTTCAAGCTTCAGAGGAAATATTATGTCTTGTAAATTAAAATCTATACAAGAGCAAGTGGCATATACCTCTTGTGCCCAATCAGACAACCTTTTAACAGCTTACCATCACATGGACTACTGCATACACTAACCAGTTGTTGGAGTTTTATGAATTTCAAGCAGACCTATGCTAATCAAGGTTCATTGAATAATTCTGAAGTTGTGAAATACTGCTGCCACTATAGCCTTTGCTAAAATTTCTATGGATTTCAGTGGTAATACAGAAGGATTTAATATTATATACATCTCTTCCTGTTCTGACAAAGTTGTAATTCAAAAACTAGGAAAATCAGAGGCTTTTGAATTCAGACTCAAATGCAAGTGTGAATTCTATCCACATTTATCTGGAATTAAGCCATTGTACTCAGTGGGGCTTACTGCTGAATAGGCACACATGGGGTTGTACTGTAAGTCCATTTAATTCCAATGGAAAGGAAATGCCTTAGATCTATGGACTGAATCCTAACATTGGGCAATAATTCATATATTTTCTTTGCATCTTTGTAACAAATATATTTGACATAACTTTTATTCTCAAGGCAGTTGGCTAAACATATATGTATTTCTGCTTATTTGTATTTCTACACACACACACACAAATTTTAAATAACCTCATTCCAGCTCAATTTCAAGATCCTAAAAGATTCGGAAATCACAGAACACATTTATTTTATTTTATTTATTATATTTATACTCCACCATTTTTCCTTCAAGGAGCCCAAGGTGACTTTCATAATCCTTGTCCTCTCCCCATTTTATCCTCACAACATCCCTGTGAGGTAGGTTAGGCTGAGAGTCAGTGACTACCCCAAAGTCACCCAGTGAGCTTCATGGCCGAGTAAGGACTAGAACCTTTGATACTGTAGATCGTACAGCTCTCTGGACTATCTTTATGAAAATTGGATGCCCCAATAAATTTGTGAATATCTTGCGACTTCTCCATGACAACATGACGGCAACAGTTTTGGACAACAACGGCTCTCATGGTGCTCCATTTAAAGTGGGATCAGGGGTTAAACAGGGATGTGTTATCGCCCCAACATTATTTGCCATTTTCATCGCCATGGTTTTACATCTTGTCAAGGGGAAACTTCCCACCGGTGTGGGAATTATATATCGAACAGATGGAAAGCTTTTTAATCTCAGCAGGCTGAAAGCAAAAAGTAAGGTAATTACAACCTCCGTTGTGGAACTTCAGTATGCTGATGATAATGTGGTCTCCGCACATTCAGAGGATGATCTCCAAACTATCCTAAATGCTTTTGCAGAAGCATACGAAAAACTTGGTCTCTCACTTAACATCAAAAAAACCAAAGTGCTTCATCAGCAAGTGCAAGCCAATCCTTTGGTGATGCCATCTATCCAGCTTGGCGGGACAATACTGGAAAATGTCGATCATTTTCTCTATCTTGGCAGCTATCTTTCTGTTACAGCTAACATCGACAGTGAAATCCAGCATCGTCTGAGCTCCGCAAGTGCCGCATTTTCTCGAATGAAACATAGAGTGTTCGAGGATCGGGATATTTGTAAGAAGACCAAAACACTGGTTTATGAAGCCATTGTATTACCAACTTTATTGTATGCCTGCGAAACATGGACTATCTATAAACGTCACTTCCACCTCCTTGAAAGGTTTCATCAACGTTGCCTCCGGAAAATCCTGCAAATTACTTGGGAAGATAGGCGAACAAATGTCAGTGTACTGGAAGAAGCAAAGACTACTAGCATTGAAAAAATGATCCTTCAACGCCAACTTCAGTGGACCGGTCATGTTGTTCGAATGCCTGACTGCCGTCTCCCAAAGCAGTTACTTTACTCCCAACTAAAGGATGGAAAGCGGAATATCGGTGGTCAATATAAGAGGTTTAAAGATGTTCATAAGGCTAATCTAAAAAAATGCAATATAAACATCGAAAACTGGGAAGCTCTGGCCCATGAACGATCTAAATGGAGGTTGGCCTTTCACAAAGGTTCCATGGACTTTGAAGAAGCCCGAGTGCAAGGTGAAAGGGAGAAACGTGCTAAGCGAAAAGCACGTCAAATGAATCCTTTACAGGACCATCTTCTATCTGGTAACCTGTGTCCTCACTGTGGGAAGCTGTGTGGATCTAGAATTGGCCTCCACAGTCACTTACGGACCCATCGCTAGAGTCTACACAATCTTCTTTAGAATTTCCTCCTTTTATCCCGGAAGACAATCTTACTCGGTCACGAGTGATCGCCTGATGATGATGAGAACCCAGATCTCCCGAGTCCCAGTCCAACGCTGTAACCACTATGCAACACTGACTTTTATTATTCACAGACATAACAGACACTATATGTTTTGCCCCTTTTAATGTTTTGCTGCTGATGACAACCACCTGTTCTTATTGACCATCAGTAACTGTCATAACTCTAAGAGATAAGCACCAGTATATGGTCTGGGGAGCAAAATATCTCTCTGTCTTGTCACTAATGAAAATCATGATCCTAAATTGCAGTGGACAAATTGAAACCCAATGACATCTATAAAAAGGAAACTAGTGATGTATTGGGTAATGGCTAAGGGCCAATTTAGATGTGATGAACATCATGTGGAGGCTGCCAAAACATCCTAAACCGGGCTCCTAATCTAGATTGGGCTCCCCGCACCTGCAATTTATTTTTTAAAAAGCCATTCACCAATTGCAAACTACATGAACAGTGTGGTGTCTAGTTTGGCCCTCAATATGTGGATTGTATGGCACTTGTTTTGTAAACACTGGAAGGTATAACTCTCCTCTGAACAGATACCTGAATGGTATCATTGACTGGATGCATCAGAGCTAACTTGTACTCACCCTGGGGAAGTCTGCCGTGATGTTGTTAAGGACTGTTGAGGGAAAGGCAAAAACAAAGGTCTGTCTTCAGGATGAAAAGCAAACTACCATATTACAGAGTTCGCTTCCTCTGTATAGGTCATTAAATTGGGTGTGTTAGGATAAATGATTTGTATAAAATCATTTGTTACAAAAATGATTTGTTAGGATAAAATGGGTGTGTTAGGATAAATGAGAGCCAGTGTGGCGTAGCGGTTAGAGTGTTGGACTAGGACTTGGGAGATCTGGGTTCTATTGCCTGCTCAGCCATGAAACTCACTGGGTGACTTTGGGCCAGTCACTGACTCTCAGCCTAACCTACCTCACAGGGTTGTTGTGAGGATAACGAGGAGGAGGATTATGTAAGCTGCCTTGGGTTCCTTTCAGGAAAAAAGATGGGGTATAAATGTAATAAATAAAAAAAATAAAAAAATACTGCTGCCGTAATTGCTTAAATGTTTTAGGAATAAGGGTAAACTCAAGGATATGATAAAGTGTTTCTCTAAATCATGACTGAAAGCCTTGACTGAACACCCGATAAAGTCAATTGTCTACTTCCTTTTATTTCAGAAGGAGACATGCTATGTTGATACTGGCTTGCATTAGTACCATCCTTTCTGTTGTGTAAACTCTTGATGAGTATTTTTTAATATGTCATTTGTAGAGTAAAAAGTAAACTGGTCTTTAAAAAACAGCATAGAAAGTAGAAGCTGTGTAGGTCAACCCAAAAGCAGGGCACAATCCTCTACATGTTAGGCAGAAGAAAGTTCTACAATTCCCAGCATGCCCAAGCCAGCATTGTTTTCTGTCTAAATATGCATAGGATTGCACCCTAAATATAGTACAATAATCCTTAAAGCTCTTGCAAAACAAAGATGGTGTCAAAGGAACTGTGAAAAGGTAGTTCAACTGGAGTGCTTATATCATGCTATGTTTACAACAAATGTGCACACACACATTCAATGGGGGGGGGGAAATGGGACCAAGAGAAAAGCTTTCATTTCATTGAAATCCCATGGAGATGGAAAAAATTGGGTGGGGTGGGGAAGAGATATTGTTGAGGTGCGGAAGAAATCCGAGTTTCCTTTTATTTGCTAAGGGAGTGTCATGGATGTTATCTTATGCAGCAACAGGCAGCTAAAAACTAAAATAAATGTATAGTAAGCTTCCATTAATAAAATCGAATATAGAAGTGAGATGCAGGGGCTAATTGGCTGTGCGGAGGGAAGAAGACTTCCTTGGCCATTGGATTTGGCTACAGGATATTTGGCTCAGCAGAATAGCTGAGAACAAGTTAGAAGATTCTTGACTGAGCCAGTAGCCAAAGAACCCAATACTCGGGGCAGGGACTGGAAATGTACTAGAACTGGGATGGAAAACCCGTGGCTCTCCAGATGTTGTTGTAGTCCAACACCCAGCATTTATTTTATTTATTTATTTATTTTATTATATTTATACCTCACCTTTTTTCCTGCAAGGAACCTAAGGCAGCTTACATAATCCTCCTTCCTCCTCTCCATTTTCTCCTCACAACAACCCTGTGAGGTAGGTTAGGCTGAGAGTCAGTGACTGGCCCAAAGTCACCCAGTGAGTTTCAAGTGAGCATCCTTGACCATTGGCCATGCTGGCTGGGGCTAATGGGAGTTGGAGGGCCACAAGTTCCCTAGCCCTCCCCATGGAAGTCAAAATGCAAAGCACAGAACATTAATGTGCGAAATCCTGAAAAAAGTAGCACAGAGTCATGCTTACCACAATCAGTGGAGTGACATGAGCAATTGGAGTGTGAGGTATGTGGAGACAGGCATGCCTGGGTATCTCAGCTGTCTATATGCCCAACATACCTATCTGTAAGAGATAGCTGGAAATTGTATAATCAGTTTGGACTAGGGATCAGTTCTAACCACAACTTCAGCAACCAGCTAAGCATGGGGAAGGAAAGAAATTTCAAAGAATCATCAGAAGGCAATTGGTATTCCCAACTCTGAGGCCCTTATTCTTTGTGGGGATCATATCACTGGAGAAGAGGATCCAGATGTTACAGGTGGAGAAATGGCATAGTGATGTCAATTCAGAACATAGAATAACAGGACCTGAAGGACTCTGGTTGATGACCTTTATCAGAACAGGGACAGGGGGCATTTGTCTCCAGAGAAATTGGCTAGAATGTATAATGGTGCATCAGATATATCTTGGAAATGTGAACAACGGGAAGGAACCTTTTATCACATGTGGTGGACATGTAAGAAAGCTAAAAAAAATTGGGTTGAAATTCATTTATTAATGCAAAAGATTTTAAAGATTACTTTTCAATTGAAACCAGAGGCTTTTCTATTGGAAATAATGGACAGTCAGCTAGAAGGAAGTTATGGAACTTTATTTTTATACATGACAACGGCAGCGAGACTACTATATGCACAGAAATGGAAAGGTCCAGCAGTGCCTACGACAGAAGAATGGTTGGTCAAGATGCTGGAGCTGGCAGAGATGGCCAAACTCACATCATTAATAGAAAGCACAACATCCACGTTTATTGCTGAGTGGAAACCTCTCTTGACTTTTTGCAGAGACTAGAAAATAATGATTTGTTTGTTTGTGGGTTCATGGAATAATAAGTGAATTTGGGACAACAGGAAGAAAGAGATTTCTCATTCTGATTATCGAGTAAGAAAAAATATTGTTACCTATATTTGCTGTGGAAGAAAATCAGAAGTCTATTTTGTTTTGTTAATTGTTATATGTTTGATATTATGTGTTTGTTTTACATAGAAATAAATTAAAAAAAATTTAAAAAAAAAGAACAGGGACAGGTGGACTGATACCCACATCCTCATCACATGTCGTATCGTCACATCTTTTTTTGCCACAAGCAGAGAACAAACAAGTAGCCCATGCTGGAGTTATTACATGGTTCAAGAAATAATTTAGCACAATAATCCAGATGGCTTGACTAAGTGGCCATCCAACATGCCGCAAGGGAAAATAAACATAAACAAAGCTAACCCAAAATAAAGCATGGAGGCTAGCCAAGATTACTTGGGACAAAATTGATCCCTGAGTGGTAGAGTTTCAAATTAATTAAGGGTTCTAAACTGTGCAGGGAGCCTCTGAGAGTAGAGAAAGCTCCCCTGAAGAAATTGGCCTCCCATTCAAGGGTGCTGGGAACAGCCACACAAAGTGGGGAGGAGCTACTGTGCTCATTCCCATTTCTCCCTAATTGCACGAGTAATTCAAACACTTGCATGGGGCTAATATGTTTCAATATGTATGACCTTGTCGGGGATTCCCCTCAAGATGTCAATCCTTCAGAGTGCTCTTAGCTCCCTCTTATGCCAAAGGACCAGGGCTTGGAACTACTCCAGGTCTCAGTTCCTGGAACTAGAAGCCTCAGCTCATCATAGGCAAGGGTGGAGGACTGAACATTCCTCCCACCTACAAAACAGTTAATTATTACACTGAGTGCAAAAGTTCATTTGATACTTCCTTGCTATCTTCTTTCATTCAGTCGTTTTCCTCCCATTTATTTTATTTATATCCCACCTTTTTTCCTGCAAGGAACCCAAGGGGGCTTACATAATCCTTCTCCTCCCCCTCTCTCCATTTTATCCTCACAACAACCCGGTGAGGTAGGCTAGGCTGAGAGTCAGTGACTGGCCCAAAGTCACCCAGTGAGCTTCATGGCCAGGTGGGGACGAACCCAGATTTCTGAAGTCCCAGTTCAACACTCTAACCACTATACTACACTGGCTCTCATATTCCACAGTGGCTCTTCCCCCCTCTTCCAGGTTCTTTGGGGTTTATATAGCTGAAACTTTCCTTCTGTTTGGACTCTTCTGCTTTCCCAGCATTACCATTAATTATCCTCAGCTGTAACTTAGGGATGTTATGTATGAGAATTCTGTTTGGGGGGAGGGACTCTATGAACCTTTCCATTTCAGCCCTGCAGATTTCATTCCATTTCCCCCTGCTGGCATTGACTTGATTTGTATTGAGTTGAGCCAATCTGCAGATTTTTTGGGGGGGAGGGGTTATGGCAGCAATTTGCACCAATGTTTTTGAAATTTGCACAAATGGTGTCATATCTTGCACAATTGCACACCATCACAAGTCCGCCTGTCTGCTATGTAGTCCCGCAGAGGCATATTCCCCTCTTGCCAATATCCTGGTCAGTTTTATCCTCTCCACCCACTACTTCATTTAGCCCATATTCCCTACTTGTCAAAGAACTTGTCAATTCCCCTCCCACTTCGCTTGGTAAGTACCAAAGTAGAGGATGAAAGCTCTTTGACAAGTCTGGAATATGGCTCTTCTGGGCTAAATGTAGGGATGGCCACTTACCCTCCCCACGGCTCATCCCGTGGCGTCCGGCAGCTACGGCACTTGGTGGACTTCCGGGTCCATGGTGCATCACTACCAGGTCCTTGGCGCTGTGTTTTTTACGTAAATACCAAGGTAAATTACCTTAAAACTGCCACGATTTGCTATTTGCGGCCGTTTTAAGGAAGTTTACCTTGGTATTTATGTAAAAAACGCAGTGCCAGGGACCTGGAAATGATGTGGCGGGGCCTCTTAGCTCCTTTCCCTACAGGAACTTGGGATGAGCCGGGGCCAGGTAAGTCTCGCTGAGCTCGGGGGGGGGGGAAGAGCGGTGCGATTTTGCTCTGTTCCTCCCCCCCTCAAAATTCTCGGCGGTCCCTAAAAGTAGAGTGGAGAAGATGAAACTGACTAGGATATTGACAAGAGGGGAATATGTCTCTGCGGGGCTACATAGAAGACAGGCAGAGTTTCAATAGCCCGCACTTACCCAAGATCACCAATAAAAAGTTTTTTAAAAAATTACGACACCATTTGCGCAAGTTTCAGGACACCCCCCTCCAATTGAGCAAATTACAATTTGGAATTGGAAAAAGAATCTGCTGTAGTCTGCTTACTGGAATGGAAATGCTGCAGAATCCTGTTGGGCTTAGATGGAACGGATTTCCCAGGGTCACACATCCCTAGCTGTGCTTGATTTCAACCAGCTAGTGTGGACTGCAAGCCAGGTTCTCGAGTTCATCACAGACCAGTTTACAGCCTAGACAAGGGGGACGATGGGGTAGACTACTAACAGTCTAGATATTTCAGTCTAGATTTGCAATTTGACTGTGACCTTTGATAAACACCCATAAGATGCCAAGGTGGTCAATCCATACCAGATCACCTCCATATATCAATAAGTGTGTGGAGGACCCAAAGATGGGGTACATCCTCCTCGTACATGATTGCTGTTGGCAGACTGCAAACTAACCCAAAGTTTAAAAACATATTACTTGTTGCAGCACTGATAATTATACAAGCTCCAGGCTGAAAAGCTGACATTTTTCAGATAAGAGTGTAGCCAGAATCAGTGACACTAGCACGAGAACAGAGCAAAAGCTGAATTCTGTCCTCCCAGCTGCATTTAAGCTTCAGCTTTCTGCAATTGTCCTGTCATCAATTGGGGGGGGGTACTTTTTAAGATTTGGTCACAATCACATTGGTGGATCATATGGATCACCATCAAATCAGAGTATTACTGAAAAGTTTTTCCTCACTTGTTTCTCTCAACTAGAAACATTAGTTTTTCATCCCAATTCTGAATTTTCTAATCATGCATAGGACATTTCCCAAGGATGTTCTGACTTGGCAGGCAAACTAGGCTGTGGGACAACCACGTCTATGTTAATTATTATTTTATTAATTATAAATTTATGAGTCACCTTTTAGCCCAAATAGGGCCTCAAGGTGACTTATACTTAAAAGCATGTTTGCCCCATTCAGACATATAAAATGGGACTGGGAGTTTACTGTTTACACATGTAGGGGAAGGGAGCAAACCTTCCCCTTCCCCTGCTTTATATTTCTGCACTTAGTAGTTTTATGCATTTGTTCCCTTGCCCTGGTTACTTCCGGTACCAGAGTTGGGATATGAAAAAATGGCTTAAAAGCAGCACAGGGCAGCAAGATGAGGCAGGTGCAGGGAACCAGATTTCTGCCTCCCTCCACCACACTCTTCTTTTTCCTGTTAACAGGATACCCCATCTACTCACACTTCATATATGAATGGGGTAAGCAGATGTTTAACATACATATGACTGCCTTGCAGGTCTAGTGTGGCCCCTGTACAAATTTCAGCATCATTGTACACATTTCATTTCCTTGAGCAGGCAATGCCTTACCATGTGTCAGGCCTGCACAATTTTTGAGCCACCAAGCCAAATAATGCAGGCCACCGGCATGTATGAAAGGCTAACAGGAACTCATCAAATATATTGTTTTGGCTGCCCATCTGGGACTGCCAAAGCAGGGATTTTTCAAGCACCTGACTGGCTATAATATATAGCTGGTAGTTGCATTTAGCTTTGCTGGTCATAAATGTTATCAGCCCACCATAGGTTAATTGATTCTTGATCAAACTTCCTTGATATGTTGGTGGGTGCTTGTAGTGGCATTGAAATACACTAGCCAAAGATCTACACAGGAATTCACCTGTCAAAAATAAAGCTGTGATCCTGGTTTTCATCACTGATGAAAGCAAAGATAAAAGAAAGTCTACTAATGATTTTTAATCAGTAGGTATCCATTGACAGACTTCTCAGAATTTCCTGAGGTTGGCCAATTTTCATTCTTAAATTAAAGCAAAAACAGAATTCAAATGTTCAGAAAAACTATGGGTTGGATCCAGATTTAATCATCCTTAAGAATAGATACACTGAAATCAATGGGACTTAATTTAGTCATGTGAGGAAGGGGCATAGAGCAGTGGTAGAGCAGCTGCTTGGCACGCAGAAGGTCCCAGGTACAATTCCTGGTTTCTCCAGGTAGGGCTAGGAAAGAATCCTGTCTGAAACCCTAGAGATGCACTGCCAGTCAGTGTCGACAATACTGGGCTAGATGGACCAAGGGTCTGACTCAATATAAAGCAGCTTCCTGTGTTCCTATGACTAACAAGTCATGATTTCAATGTGTCTACTCTGACTAAATCTGGATTCAGCCCTATATCTGGTTATAGATTTCATAGATCATAGAGTTGGAAGGAGCCTACAAGGCTATCGAGTCCAACCCCCTGCTCAATGCAGGAAACTAGAGGAGGGGTCTCCCATCCAAGTAATAACCAGGTTTGACCCTGCTTAGCTTTCCACGCTCAGACAAGCTGAGCCAGCATAAGCCACAGGCCTGTATATAGCACTATTAGGTGGGGGAATAAGGCATAGAACCAGAACTGTGCTGATGTATCTGCTCCAGGAGAAGAGTTAACAACTGAAGGCAAAACAGCCACATCATCCCACCAGATTTCACTAAGGTATGGTTTCCTTGTTCAACATAATGCATTATCTCTCCTGAGGTTCCTGTTTACTCCAGTATTGATGATTCTCAGAATTCTTTTACATTGCTTCACTCTTAAGTCATTGTTGTTGTTTTTAAATCAACTTGTTGGTTCTTATTTTAATTAGATGTTAAGTTCCTCTGATTAGATATTGCTGTTTTTTAAATGCAGTTTTACAGTGCATATCCTAGTGAGAACAAGGCCTTAGGGCTTTGCCGTACACATTATGACAGTATTCTGATTACTGTTACATTGTAATCATCATTTCCAGTAAAGCCTGGAAGCTAGACCACAGTATTTATGAATCCAGAATATAAAATCATCATCATAATCTAGATCCATTTCAATCTGGCTTCAGGCCTGGCTATGGGTCAGAGACTGTGTTGAACACCTTGTTGAGTGATCTATGCCAGCAACTGGACAGCGGGGAGCGTGTCCCTGTTAGTTCTGCTGGACCATTCAGTGGCTTTGAATTCCATCGACCATGGTAGCCTTCTGAGGCATCTATCCAATGTGGGACTGGGAAGCACTGTTATACGGTGGCTCTGGTCCTTCTTGGAGGGGCGATCTCAGAAGGTGGTGCTGGGGGATTCATATCTGACACCATGGCTGTTGGCCTGAGGTATCCCTCAGGGGTCCATCTTATCCTCCACACTATTTAACGTATACATGAAACCACTGGGAGAGATTGTCCAGAGTTTTGGGGTTCGGTGCTACCAGTATGCTGATGACACCCAACTCTATCTCTTCTTTCCATCTAATCTGAGAAAGCTGTTCCGATTCTAAATTGGTGCCTGATGTTGTTAGTGGACTAGATGAGGGCAAACAAATTGAAGGTTAATCCAGATGAGAGGTGTTTTTTGTCAGTTGAAAGGCAGATCAGCGAACAGGGATTCAACCTGTGCTGGATGGGCTCGCAGTTTCAGTGTACTCTTGGACTCGACTCTGAAGCTGGATGCCCAGGTCTCGGCGGTGGCCAGGAGTGCATTTGCATAGCTGAGGCTAGTGTGCCAACTGTGCCCATTCCTAGAGATGTCCGATCTGGCAACAGTCACACATGTCTTAGTTGCATCCCATTTAGACTACTGTAAGATGCTGTACTTGGGGCTGCCTTTGAAAACTGTTCAGAAGCTCCAGCTGGTCCAGAATGCTGCAGCCAGACTGTTGACCAGGGCTGGTTACAGAGAGCATGTGACTCCCTTGCTACAACATCTTGACTGGCTGTTTCTGGGCAGAATTCAAAGTGCTGGTTATGGCTTATAAAGCCCTACATGGCTTGGGACTGGACTACCTGAAAAACCACCTTCTCCCATATGGACCTGCCCAGTTCTTAAGATCTTCTCAAGAGGCCCTTCCCTCAGGACTGCCACCTTCAGAGGCATGTTTGGCAGTGCCTTTTCAATGGCCACTTCCAGGCTGTGGAACTCCCTCCCAGGGGGGCTAGGTTTGCTCCAAAGGCCGCTTTATTTAAGATGGCTTTTTGCCTGTACGTGGGTCTGTTGGTTTGGGTGCTGTTTTTAATAATATTTTTTCCTGTAATTGTTATGTTTTATTGTATTTTAATGTATTGTTTTATTGTTTAAATCAATTTTAATTGTTTCTGTAAGCAGCTCTGAGTTCAATTAAAAAAAATATATAAAATAAATAAATAAATAAAAATAACAACAACTAGGCCTCAATTATAATGAAGAATACAATTTGAATGTGAAATCACGTACAGGGCCACAACCCTATGTCCTTAGAGGAAAAGAGAAAAAACTTCCTGTGTGATATCACAGAAAATTAGGATCAAACCGGGACTTATTTTCATACAATAAGCAAAAAGAACTAAACTGTCATCTTCAAACATTTTGAATGAATGCTGATGAGCCAAAGTGAGTAATCATTCCAAATGGGATGCTTTCTCACAATCAATTAAACATACAATTGAGTAAGCACCACCAAAAAGGATTAGCCAACAGTGAGGAACAGCTTTACACTGGTGTAGGAAAGAGGCACAGTATGAACAAAAGACAAATGTTGGCACTAATTCTGTTTTAACAGCATCTCATGATGAATTTCTTAAAAGATTTAAATCACTCCCATTTACTTTAAACTTTGAAGAAAATATTCATATAAAATCCCCTTTATTCACCATACTGAAACTTTCTTTAGGGCACAATCTTAGGCATGCTTAGACAGAAAAAGTCCTACAGCAGCCAGCATTTCCCAACCAGCATGGGGGAAACATGGCTGGCTGGGGAATGCTGGGAATTGTAGGACTTTTTTGTGTCTCAACATGCATAAGATTTTACTCTTAGGCTGAAATCCTGTACCACTTACCAGGGAGTAAGTCTCACTGAACGCAATAGGACTTCTGAGTAGACATGAACTGAATTGCACTGTTAAATAGCTTTCAATTCAATGTAAATTAAATTAGTAGGGAGTTATCTGGAAGAGATTTTCTCTTGAAAGGGATGTTTGTTGAGATTATTTGTTTTCACAGCTGAACTGCTAAAGAGGAAATGAATACATTTAAAATACGTGAATTTGTTTCAAATTCTTGCACTTATCCTTGACTGTTTTAAATTTATTTTATCAGATGTAGAAACTAATACTGCGGTAGGAATAGGACACTTTTATTGGTATAGCACAATGGCGAAACTCTTTCAGATCTTTCATTTTGTCCAATGTAGCTTAATGTTGCTGTAGGACTTTTTCTGTCTAAGCATGCCTAAGATTGTGCCCTAAAGAAAGTTTCAGTATGGTGAATAAAGGGGATTTTATATGAATATTTTCTTCAAAGTTTAAAGTAAATGGGAGTGATTTAAATCTTTTAAGAAATTCATCATGAGATGCTGTTAAAACAGAATTAGTGCCAACACTTGTCTTTTGTTCATACTGTGCCTCTTTCCTACACCAGTGTAAAGCTGTTCCTCACTGTTGACTAATCCTTGTTGGTGGTGCTTACTCAATTGTATGTTTAATTGATTGTGAGAAAGCATCCCATTTGGAATGATTACTCACTTTGGCTCATCAGCATTCATTCAAAATGTTTGAAGATGACAGCTTAGTTGTTTTTGCTTATTGTATGAAAATAAGTCCAGGTTTGATCCTAATTTTCTGTGATATCACACAGGAAGTTTTTTCTCTTTTCCTCTAAGGACATAGGGTTGTGGCCCTGTACGTGATTTCACATTTTTTAATAATAATTACAAAAAATTAAGTACTAAATGCTTGAAAGGGTCATGTAGATACCAACCTGGCCTGGGAACGATTTCATGAAAGTTTAAACTATACAGTCAACCATTAACATGAATTAATTCTTTAAGATGCAAATGATGGCTCTCTCCATTTTGGTTCAGATGGAATGCCAAACCATACCTTGGCATTACAAGAATGAACCTCAGTTCACATGCGGCCTCCTCTTTTCCCCCTCTCCCTCCTACTTCCAAATGTTATGATTCTGTTCCTAACTTCTGACTGCATGGGAAACTGAAGTTTGATTTTACATCTGAACTGGGCAACCTTGTTTTTTGCAAACCACATTTTGCCTGCCAACCAGAATTGGAAGCCAGAATTTGATCGTGGTTTTTAATTGCAGTTTGAACAAACCATAGTCGGATCATTTAGATGAAACCACAAACTATGGTTTGCCACAAAAGCAGACATCAGGGAGGGTGCAAGGGAAGGAAGAATGCCCCAAATAAATGTATATTTCCCCACTCATTAAATTTATGTTAGAGAAAGCTGACAAGTACATTTAGGGGACTGTCAGGAGACATCATTGTATCTCTAAGTTGTTGCACCTTCACCAAATTCATCTGAGATGCCCAACCTTCATGCGATGCAATGTCAACATTCACTATATTTTGGGCATTAACTGTCATTTTGCTCCTATTTTATACTGTAGTTTTAATTTTTTATACTGTATTTTATGTTGTATTTTGTGTTTTTTAATTGTTGTGAACTGCCCAGAAAGCTTCGGCTATTGGGCAGTATAGAAATGTAATAATAAATAAATGTATACAAATCACAGCCAAAAAAGAAAAATTGGCCCTACCAGAATCTGCATCAGATTTTTGTATCTGAAAAGCAGACATTTCTGCTATTGCTACATAACACAGATTGCTTCTATGAAACCCGACAGTTCCTTACTTTCTAAATTTTCTATTGCACATAACTGCTATGACTGAATACCGAAAGAATGATACTAATGCAAGCCAGTCACACACATAGCATGTCTCCTTTTGCAATCAAAGGAAAGTAGACTATTGACTTTATTGGGCTTTTAGTTAAGGCCTTCAGTCACGATTTAGAGAAACACTTTATCATATCCTTGAGTTTACCCTTATTCCTGAAAACATTTAAGCAATTAGGGCAGCAGTACAAATCATTTCTCCTACACAAACCCACCCAATTTAAAGGCATATAGAAAGGGAGAGAACTCCATAACATTTTGCCTTTTATCCTGAAGAGAGACTTCTGCCTCTTTCTGTATTTCCTTCTTTAGGGCCTCAGGATATACTCACATTAGTAGCTCATCCCTATATCACCTAATCTTCCCCAGAGTGAATACATTGAGCCAGCAATACCATTCAGGTATTTCTTCAGAGGAAAGTCATGGCTTCCAGAACTTACAAGGCAAGTGATATATAGTGCCATATAATTAGCATATTGAGGGCTGAAGTAGACACACTGCCATTCACATAATTAGGAAATGCATGAATGACTTTTAAAAAATAAATTGCAGGCACAAGGAGCCCAATGTTGATTGGGACCCTAGCAGTTCCTCAGTGATGATGAATAGACATCCATTACAGCTACCGATTCTGATCTTTTGATCTCAGACTGGTAATACCACCGATGGAAAGCTCTAGTCACCTCAGAAACATCAACCACTGACACAGCATCTTACAGGCCATTAGTATATCAAATGCAGCTGTAAAATCGGTATGATGCTGTCCCCATCACAGGAACAGCAGCAGATGTGTACAAAGAACAGCAGGGGATGAAGTGATAGTGCACTACAGTCCAGTAGGCTTTAGCCTGATTCTAGCTTGCACAGTGTGGTAGTGTGTTGAAAAACTGTCTGGGAATCCTGGAGAATGGGTAGGTATATAAAGATGGAGAAGAACAGGAGAAATATTTGAAGAGGCCACTGATGAGTAGACATTCCCCTAAGGTTTCCATGGAGAGGTGAAATTCAAAGAGAAGAGAGGATGCAGTGAAACTAGGATCCTTAGCTAAGCAACCTCCACCACCCCCATAGCTACCCAGAGGTAGACAAACAGGCAGGGTTGAATAGGAGTCAGACCTAAAAAAAAGATGGTAGGAGATAGAGCATAACACATTCAATGTGTAGACGTTGATACCATTTTTTCTGCTCTTTCCAGTTACAATATTTTTAATATAACTAAATCTATATAAAATTACATTACTAGTTTAATGGTTCATAAATGGCATGCTATCAGTGTGCAAGCACAGCTTCATTAGTTGAAAAGGTTGCAAGGATTTCTCCATATCAATGGAAGGTGTAGATTTGCATGCACATTTATTTACAGGAACACCATCTGTGCATTGGACTAAACAAGGGGCTCTCCGGTCTAGGAGAACTAGCTTCATTACCAGCAACTAGAAATGTGAAATATTTATTGACTCACATTTTCTGACCACATTTTCATGGGAAAAGAGAGAATGCAAACTTTCTTCATTACACTTATTACAAAAAGCCAAGTATTTTAAGGTGCCATTTTTCTGAAGAAAGGTCCTTTGTAAAATTGTTATTGATTGCTCCTCAGAAAAAGTATATTCATAGAAAAGGAAGACGGTTCTCTCTCTCTCTCTCTTTGTGCTAATAAAGAAGCCAAAACCAGCAATTTTCTAGACAAGTAAATTAATAGGTGTGAGGATTTGTGACACTTTCAAAACATAAGGAAGGCTCCCAAATGTCCCCTTTCCTAATATTATTGAAATATTTTATCACATGAAAAGACTGGCAAGAGAAAGAGAATAAACACAATATTATGCAAAAAAAAAAAAAAAAAAAGTGGGGGGGATGTAAAGTCCTGCACTGAAATCCAAATAATGCATCACTTCTTCACCAAATTCTTTATTGTCCAGTTCAGACAGAATCTGGCTAGAATCCAGCAGCTTAGAAAGATAAACTCATTGGTGAATGTTAGCTTTTCTGAGCACTAGTAGCAGCCAACTAACTGAATACCAAACACCAGTTCAAGGGAGCAGGGAGCACAGACTTTCCAAACCTATTTCCAACTCATAAAAACACTCACTGGAAACCATGGCATCAAATGCAATGCAAGCATAACTGAAAACTATGGGGAGAAAACCAAATTGTAATAGGTGTCAGTGGACCTGCACAAGAAGCAGAGAGCCTTACATCAATAAATGTGAAATGCTGGTCACTTGCATTGGGTCACTGAGATGTTCGCCTGTCTCAATGGATTCAGTGAAGCATGCCAATAGGGAGCTGTAAAGGTCAACAAAAGGATAGGCAGAAAGAAGACCATGGTAAGAATGCAGAATGACAAGGAGCAGAGGCAGTCTTATACCAGGTCAAACTATTTGTCCATGTAGCTCTGTACTGTGATGGGCAGCAGCTCTCCAGGGTGTTAGGGAGAATTCTTCCATGCCATCACATACCTGATCCTTTTAACTGGAGATACCAGGGATTGAACCCAAGACATTCTGCAGGCAAGTCTGCCACTGAGCTCTGGTCCCTTCCCCAGTATCTAATACAATCATTTGCCGACACTTCTCCATATAGAATCCTAGGCAGGATTAATGTGTCAGACATACGGTAAATGGAATTGGGGCAGGAAAGATGGCAGCACTATAAGAGCACTTATAGGTTGTGTACAGTTGCCCCAAATTGGAGCAAACAATGCTAACTTTATGTATATGGTGATGGGATCTGAGCTGGCAGTGACTGAGCAAGAAAGAGATCTTGTGATCGTGATCAAGAAGAATGTTGACCCAGTGTGCGTCCGTTGTGAAAAAGGCAAATTTTATGTCGGGCATAATTAGAAAGGGAAGGTAAAACTGCCAATATAGTAACTAATGCCCTTATACAAATCTATGGTGTGACCACACTATACTGTGTACTGTTCTGGTCACCACACTTCAAATGCCAATATTAGAATCCAGGGTCATCTAACAAAGCTGATTATTGGAAGATTCAGCACAGATAAATGGAAGTACTTTTTCACACTATGTATAGTTAAATTGTGGAATTTGCTGCTACCACAAGATGTAGTGATGGTCACCAACTCAGATGGCTTTAAAAGGAGATTAGACAAATTCATGGGAGATAAGGCTTTCCGTGGCTACTAGTCATAATGGCTAGATATTACCTCCGGTATGCCTCTATATTCCAGTTGCTGGGGAATATGTGCAGGAGGGTTGGACTCCTGCTTGTGGGCTTCCCATGGGCATCTGGTTGGCCACTGTGCAAACAGAATACAGGGCTAGATAGAGCTTTGGTCTGATCCAGCAGGGCTCAGTGAACATAAGAAGATATACTTTGTTTGTTGGATCACACCATGGGTCCATTTAGTTCAGCAACCTGTTTCTCACTGAGGCCAACCAAATGCGGCTGGGAGGTCCACATGCAGGGCATGGAGGCAACAGTCTTTCCTACCCCGTCTGTTGCTCCTCAGACGACTGACATTCAGTTGGATCTGGACATTCCTGAATCTAGACATTCTGCTGCTTGTCATGGCTAACAGACATTTCTGGAGCTATCCTCCAGGAATTTCTTTAATCCCTTTTAAAGCTATCTAAGCAAGTAGCATCACCATATCTTGTGGCAGTGAGTTCCATATACTGACATGGTGTAAAGATATACAGTAATATACCTTGGATTACAAGCATAATTCATTCCAGAACCATGCTCGTAATCCCAAACACTCGTATATCAAAGTGAGTTTCCTCATAAGAAATAATGGAAACTCAGCAGGGAGCCGTGCCGTGCCTCCATGGGGCTCCCTGCCAGGGAGCTGGCTTGCTTTGCCTTTAGACAGAGTATCTCAAAGCAGCTAATGAAAATTTCAGAGAGAGAGAGAGAGAAGGGGGAGAGAAGGAGAGAGATGTGGAGGATCAACAACCTGCAGAGTGAGCCGCGGCTCCCTGCCCTTAGGCAAAGCAGTGGGAGGCAAAGCAGTGGGAGGCAACGGCTGAGCGTGTGGCTCATGTTGCGAGACTTGCTCGTCTTTCAAATTTAAATTTATGCTAAAAAATTTCTCATCACTGACTCCAGCAAGCAGGAGAAAGTTGTGTTCTTTTCACATGGTAACACACATTTTATGAGTCAGCCAGTGTGGCGTAGTGGTGAGAGTGTTGGACTGGGACTCAGGAGATCCGGGTTCTAGTACCCGCTCGCCCATGAAACCCACTGGGTGACTTTGGGCCAGTCACTGACTCTCAGCCTAACCTACCTCACAGGGTTGTTGTGAGGATAAAATGGAGAGGAGGAGGAGGATTATATAAGCCACCTTGGGTTCCTTGAAGGAAAAAAGGTGGGGTATAAATATAATAATAATAATAATTTTTAAAAAACTGAAATACAGTCATGCCTTGGATTGAGAGCATAATTCATTCCGGAAACGTGTTTGTGATCCAAAACACTCTTATATCAAAACGAAATTCCCCCCCAAAAAAATTTGTACAGAGATTTTTAATTTATTTATTATTATTTTTTTATTAATTTTTTTAATTTTTCGCATCTTACCACTACTAATGAATACAACAACAAAAAAATACAACATAAACATTGTGCCCCCCCCCCACCTCTTGGGACCAAGTTATATTTCTCACCCCAATTTTTTTTTTTTTTTTTTTTTGGTGTGTGTGTGTATATATATACACAAGCTATTATTCTATATTCCAAAAATATAACAAATCTTGACAAGGTTTGTTCCCCCTCCCCTTTACCAACACATAATCCAAATGTTCACAAAGGTGTCTTTCTCCAATTGTCCTTTTTGACACTTAATATTACAAGTTAATTTATCATTTAACGCGATATCCCATACCTCTGTATACCATTCATTAATTGAAAACACATGTTGAACCTTCCAATTCCTAGCTATCATTAATTTTGCTGCTGTTAACAAATTCACAATCAATTCTTTTGTATTTTTTAAACAAACTAACTTTTCTGTAATTGTTAACAATGCTAATTTTGGGCAGACTTCTAATTCCATTCCAATTATTTCTGATATTTCTGCAAATACTTTCTGCCCAAATTCCAGAACATTTTTACAGCTCCACCACATGTGGGCATATGTACCTTTTACATTACATCCTCTCCAACACAATGCGGAGCAATTTTTATCTATCTGATTTAATCTTACTGGAGTTAAATACCATCTCCATACGACTTTATAAAAGTTCTCTTTTATCCTAGTTGACATAACTCTTACAATACATCTATCCCAAATATTTTTCCAACTTTGTTTCGATATTTCCTCATCAAATTCATTATCCCATAACACTTTAAGAGAATCTTTATGCTCTTCTTCATTTTGTAACATCGTATATAAAGCCTTTGTTGTGCCTCTTGTTGAAACATTACCTTCTATAGCTTCTCTAGTCAAAACTATCTTTTCAAAATTGGTTAGTTCTCTTTCGCTGTCCATTCTTGTCCTCCACTTCTTTAACCACAATTCCAATTGCATTGAATTTAACCATGATATTCTCTCTCTTCCTACTATTTCTATTATATGTTCTCTAGTCTTCAATTTTTCCACCCAATCCATTAATTTAATCACCTTTTTTCTCCTTAATGTAGCTTCTAAATGTCTTAGAGATTTTTAATTTAAGCCGTACTGCAGTACTTGTATTGCAAGACGTCGCTTGTATATCAAGTAAAAAATCTTTTTAATAAATATTTAAAAATTTGCTTGTCTTGCAAAACGCTCTCAAACCAAGTTACTTGCAATCCAAGGTATTACTGTACTGGAATTTCACATCACCTTGTGATGTGAGAATTTATGGAATCCAAAGGTATGTATAAGCAGATCTAGATGGAATATAAACAAAATGGGGAAAAAAATGTAAAACCAAACCAAAAGGTGTATTTTGCATAATAAGGAATATCAGCCCCCTTGGCTCTCTCCTTCTTATGCCATCTTGACTATTACAATAATTATTCAGCTTCCAAAACCTTCTTCTACTAACATTCCAGATGGATGACATGAACATCTTTTAAAAAAATAATAATCAAAAACTGGATTTTAACAATGTAAACCAGATTTTTAAAATTTTAATCAGATATTTAAAAATGTAATGTGAATACTAAAGTTCATCTTAAATAATTAGGTTACTATTAAATAATCTAGATATAAATATGATAGCCCTAAAGTTAATTTCTAAACTGAATCAATGCTTCTGCCAGATACATTGAATTAAAGGAAGCTCATCTACAGCCCTGTGGGGAAGAAGGAACAACGGAGGCTGGAGCAGGCCGAGGGAACATCGGGGCCTGCTCCAGTTGGACTGCCCCCCCCACAGGGCTAACTGACATCTACAGCCCTGTGGGGAAGAAGAAGGAGGCTGGAGAGACACAGAGAATTACAGAAGTAATCATTAATATTCCCCCTTCTTCCCTCCCTATTCCTTTTTCATTGTGTGTCGTGTCTTTTTAGATTGTAAGCCTGCGGGCAGGGACTGTATTGTTAATTGTTGTAAACCGCCCAGAGAGCTTTGGCTATTGGGCGGTATAAAAATGAAATAAATAAATAAATAAATAAAACAATTTGATAATTTCTCAAATAGAATATTTACTTTGTTTTTGTGAAGATGTGGCTAGGCCAAAGCAGAGTGAAGCAGAAGGAAAGGAACAACACTGGAAAGAAGAGAAAATGAAATTGTCCAGTGTGCAGGTTCCTTCCCCCCCCTCCCCATAACCTCACAATCTGTGAGGTCCTACGAAAGATGGGACTGTTTTAAGAATATTCCCTGTAGGTAAAAAAAGAAGAAGAAGAAGAAGAAGAAGAAGAAGAAGAAGAAGAAGAAGAAGAAGAAAAAGATAAGCATCCAAAATCCATACAGTGTGACAAAGAGTTGCAAAGCCTGGTTGTAACAATGAAGCCGTGTAAATAATATTCTATGTAGTAGCAACGTTTCATGGTTTAGTGATGTCAAGAAAATATATGAAGAAATATCTATGGGAAACATGGTTTTAATCAATGGTTTAAATCAGCCTCCCTGCTCCCCTTAAGTCAACCTTTGTCTTATTAAGACAGAGGGAAAGCTGTCTTAAAATAATCACTAGTTCTGTCCTATCTCAAGCAGTGTACTTGTCCTTTCCTTCTTTACAGACTCTCTTCTACTACAAACTTCCATCCATTATATTAATATAATTCTCCCCTTTCTCCTTATCCTCATCAGTCCCTGTTCCTATAAGCTCCCTTTGCAATAAAATGCCCATGCTAGCCCTCTTGCTTTTCCATAGTCTAGCAGATTTATTTATTTATTGTATTTCTAGATCGCCCATCTAGCCGGTACCTGGCCACTCTGGGCGATCATCATTTTGCCTTCCTCTTCATGTGATGTAATTGTAAATCCAGATGTTCATCTCGCCATTGTGCCTGGTACCTATGATTAACATGCCCACATTGGAAGCAGAGATAGCAATGCTTAGCTCAAAAGTTATTATATTTCCTTGGTGATACTGTTATTTTAATCTTCCTTCCTTCAAGTCTCAACTGTCATCACATTAACATGAATGTATTTGTTCTTAGATCATACAGATGGCATGCTGCCAAGATTTTTGGACATGGATGCATGATCTATCTCCCCTCTTCCCCTTATATTAGTAAAATTCATCTTGAAAACATAGATGTATGTTTTGAGCTGCTATTGAAAAATCTCTCAAAAGCTAATTCAAGTATGTGAAGAGGTACCGGTCCGGAACTCCCACAGACCAATATTCTTGTCCTATGTTTCACTTAGCTTGTTCTACATGGGAGTTCTGCTCCCTGTTATAAGGTAAACTATTAGATGTAACATTTATAGACTTTTCTAAACAGAGTATCATGTGTATTCCAAATTTCAGCTTTATAACTAAAGTGTAAGTATGCTACCTATCATGGGGTGTACTTAAGACCACCACCCCCATTTTATTTTTTGGTATGAATCATTTTAAAAATAGACACTCATCAGAGATTTCCAGTAATTGGGATTTGTGTATAATGTGTGTACCAAGTGACAGCTTTCAAGCTTGTGTTAATGAGAAGTAACTCGTTGGGGGGTATACTTCTTGCCCCCAAATTTTGAACATTGTCAGATGGTTTTTTTAATGAGGTCTGTATGGAACATCAGGTTTCTAATTTATTTTTCTCCAGATTTGAACAAAGAGTCATGTGAGGTTCCTAGAACTGACTCAAAGATACAGACCAATCCAGCCCTAATTATGCACAACTATGAGGAACTGGGTATGTTTAGCTTGGAGAAGGGAAGACTGGAGTGTGTGTGTGATAATAGTATTCTTCAGTATCTGAAGGGCTGTTACATAGAAGAATGCAAAGACTTCCCAGAGGGCAGGGCTAGATCTAACGGTCTTACATTACAGGAGATAGATCTTGGTTAAACACTGTGAGAAACTTCTTGACCCTATGAGCACTTTGACAATGAAAAATAGGGGTGGGGTGGACTCTCCCTCACTAGACATCTTCAAGCAGATCTTCTAGGGATGCTCTAGTTCTCAGTTTCCTGAGCTGAACAGAGATGTTGGAGTAGATGGACTACAGACTCCCTCCAATTTTATTATTCTAACCAGTTGACTTGTATGGGGATACACATACCTATATCATACCTTATCTATATCAAATAGGGCAGGTTGGCCCCTCAATGGTGCATGGTTTGTGATGCGGATGAACATTAAAGAGCCAGTGTGGTGTAATGGTTAGAATGTTGGACTAGAATTGGGGCAACCCAGGTTCAGTCCCCACTCAGCCATGAAGCTCAATGGGTTACTGGATCTTTCAGCCTAACATAACTCACAAGCCTTGTCCTGATGATAAAAGGAGGCAGTGGCAGAGAACAATGTATGCTGCCTTCCACTCCATGAAATAATGAACATGGAGGTGCTAATCTGCATCCACATTGGGGACCTTACCCACACAGAAGCCTGGCTCCTCATGAAGACCTCCCTTGCAGAATTAGAAGAAGAACCTTTATTTGTGGTGTGTCTTCCCACTCTTGGCCATTCTTTCCACTTTCCCTAGGCCCATCCCATTCAACCATGTCTGATGATGATGATAAGTAGAAGACTGTGTGATCTTCCCTTTCTGGAGATGCTTGTCCTGTCACCTGCTCTCCCTTTCAGCCCTATGCACAATGTTCCCAATTAGAATTTCCCTTCAACTCTGGCATTCTCTTTGGACCTAGTACCATCACGTCAGTCATTTTCCACACACACAGGAGGCATTCCAGATGCCTCATCACTCTGCTTCCCCGCCCGCCCACCCCCTCGCGCCCCCAGCCATTTTGTTTCTTCCTATTCATTTTAACACCCACCCATCCCAATCCCGCAGCAAGACTATATCTATGCAGCCACTCCCAGCGTTGGCATGCAACATTTCGCGTCCGGAAAGAACCAGCACCCTGGTACCCCCCTCCCGCACAGCCGCCGCCGCCGCCCCCTTACACACACACACACACACACACCCTTTTGCAGCCTCTGCAGGCAGCTTTTAATGGTCGGCCCCTCTCCCACCACAGACGCCAGCTTATGCATGCAGCTCCTTCGAAAGCCACCTCCCTCCTTTTCCAGCCTCCTTCACCACAACCTGTCGCACTGCATATGCATGTAACACCCCCCCCACCCACCATACTCCCCCTCCCGATCTGCAGGTGCCTTCATGCCTAGGCGTTCAGCCGATTTCAGCTCCTGCAAACTTCCTTCCTTCCTTCCTTCCTTCCTTCTCTCTCTCTCTCTCTCTCCCTCCCTTCTCCTTGCCTCAGCACTTGTGTTTTGCTCCCTTTCCACGAGCGGGGGCTTCTCCCACACCTCCACGTAGCAGCCCCCCTTCTTTTCCCATGGAAGAGCCTTACAAAACAAAACAAAACAAAAACAAAACAACACCCTGTTCAGAGCAAGAAGAGCCGTTCCGTGGCATTCACGCCGAGGGAACGGCACAGAACGTCCTCAGCGGCCAGCGAGCAGCATCGGAGAGCAAAGAGGCGGAAGAATCTGCCCACTCCACACACACACACACACCTCCCGCTCTTCTTCTTCTTCTTCTTCTCTCTTGCCGCTCGTCAAGCTGGGCCGGCTCCTGTAAGAACGTGCATGTGTGCTCGCGGAGGGATACTTCCCATCCCTTCATGTGTGTAGCACGGCTCCTCCTCTGCCGCCGCCGCCGCCGCCGCTGCCTCCTTGATATAGCCAAGCGCTAAGAGGCGCTTGCAGTCACTTGGTGAGCGGCGCTGCTCAGGCTTTGGGGCTGGAGTTTTCTCTCTCGCTGTGTGTGTAGATGTGTGTGTTTGTTTGACTGAAGGGTGAGACTTCAGAGCGAGGAGGAGACGCAGTCGCAGCAGCAGCAGCAGCAGCAGCGGAGGCGGCGGCAAAGTAAGGAGCCAGAGCGGGCTTTCCCTGTGCTCAGCGGCACCTCGAACTTGGGAACTGTCCACCAGCGCGAGCTCCTGAAAATGAACCTCCAGACTCTCTACCTGCTCGGATTGTTCCTCGGTAGCGGGCAAGGTAGGGGGGTTTTCTCCTTCTTATTTTTTTCTCTTTTTTTCCTTATCTTGTTTCATTTACCCTCCAGATCTCCTGAATGCAAATCAAAGACCACCAGCAAATTGACACTTGAAACATCATTTTTACCTTTGCATTGGTCGCCCTCTTATACCTGTTTCTCAGAGGGAAAGCTGTCTTAAAACAAAAAACAAAAAAAAACAAAAAAGGGGGGGGGAGGACGAAGAAGAGAAAGAGAGATGTTAACTGCAGTTTCCTTGGGAGCTTATCTTTTTCCACCCTCTTATTCAGAACAATGATTGTCCTTGTTTCATTACAGCAGATTTTTTTTTTTAATGCAGTAAAAGGAATGGGAGTGAATGTAAAGCCTTTCTGAATATATTAATTAATTAAACTTGATATTTTTTTTAAAAAAAGTGTGTGTTGGGGGGTGAGGACAGCCCCTTTCAGCGAGAAATTCTGAAGTCCTCCTGTCAGCAGGGAATGATTTTTCTCTCCTTATGTGATTCAATAAGGAGAGCTTCCTTCGATTTGCTTCTGAATTTGATGTCAGCAGATATTGGGTGCTGTGTTGGGTACGTACGACACATCTGTGCATCTCTAGGTATGCACACAGCAGTTTTGATGCAAGGCGATGCATAGCACGTATATAGCCTTAAAATGAATGACAGCCATATGGCAAGAAGTTGCCCCGTCTACACCTGTATGCCCCTGGTTTTCATGTGTGTGTGTGTGTGTGAGAGAGAGAGAGAGAGAGAGAGAGGTGTATTTAAACATATACGCTGGTCATGTTTTCCTTAAAATAGAGACTGGATTGTGCCTGTTATGTGCTACTTACTCCTAGGTTACTTCAGGATTCCACTGCTTTTGGTCAGGGGGAGGGAGTGCTGAACTATGTGAATGTGTGACGCACCGACAGAACCTCTTTGTGCAAATTAATTGCAGCGTTTCAAACTGTTCAGACAAGTTTTTGGCATGACTTAAATACTGAGCTAAATTGCTAGAGGAGCTTGCTTTGCCCGCCCAATGGAAGGATTGACAGATTTCATCGCGAGTCGCTAAGTTGAAGTTTAGGTAATTTAAAAAGTGGGGTGAAAGGAAACACAGAGCAGAGGAACATAATATCTATTATATGTACAAAATATATTTTTAAAGGGTGGTGGGGGTGGGATGCATCAACTAGGGATGGTTCTGGGCTTGGATGCATTTTCTAGGTTGCTCTTTTTACTGAGTTGTTTTGTCCAGCAGGGGGTGATAGAGGTCCACTGAAATTGCTAGTTTGTTAATTTTCCTGTGAGTTGAGAATAGGCTTTTACACAGACAGAAAGAGAGTGAGCCTGTCTTCTATCATTCTTCAAGCACAGCTTGACATTTTGGATGTGACTTCTTCAATTCTCTTTCCATCTCTGTCCCCGCTCACCACCACCTAAGGAGCTGAGCCCCTGCAATTTTATGCAAATGAGAATGCACAGGCCATTCTCCTGCCTCTCTTCTGTTCCATCCCTCACATTAGAAATTAAGAGCTGCAGTAATTAATATAACAGGCTCATAAAATGCCTGTGTGCAAACTGTTGCACATTTTCAAGCTGACAATATAAGGGGCATTCAGGATTGTATCCCATAGAATTCTTCTATATCTTCTAAATCCTTGAAATGTAAGTCACTACTCACTAGATGCTATTGTCTTATGCAGAAATACAGTGGTGTGTTTTTGCTATCTCTGGGTGGACTCTGGAGCAACTGCAATCAGTAATTCAGTGCAACCCCTAAGGATTTTCAACAGAGCAGCAGATAGAGCTAAGAGAAGGGGCATTGGAGGAGAGTAGCCTTTAGCCTTCACATCCGCCTAATAAGATAGTTTTTGATGGTGGGGGTGTTGCTAAGGATTACGAAATGAGAGCATGCAAGTTTGTTACTGTTCTTTGGCTGGTCAGGGAAGATTACGTATCCTAAAAATGGCATCATTGCGAACACCATATTATTTATTTATGATCACACGCATTGCTTGCTATTCTTCTGGAGAGCCGAGAGTGGTTCCCTGGTGCTCTCATATCCAGGGCAAGACCAATTCCTTGGGTCAGATTGTATTCCATGATGGTGACATTTGCAATGAAGAACTGCCAAGATAAGTTGTATGTTTGTTAATCTCTGAAGGTCTTTTCAGCATGTAGTGTGCTTTTATACAGTTCTTGCATCCTTTATCCACACAGCAATCATGCGAAGCAGCAACTTACCCAAAGTAAATGGATTTCTTCACCAAATAGGGATTTGAACCTTAATTTTCTAGGTCCAAATAAAACACATTGTTATCCGCCACACCATGCAGTCCTCTTAAATCTGTATGAATATACATCTCTGTTTGGAGTAATCCATCTCACCCATACCTACGTACACAAATTGCCTTTCTATTGTGTAATATTCAAGAGGCTTAGTGGCGGTGACAAGTTACCTACAGCTAGATAAGTTCTTGAACAATTGTGCAGTTAAAAAGGTGGTGGGCAGCAAGAATTGTAGATTTAACAACCTTCCTTGGATAAATAAAGAGCACGAAGGATTGGAAGGAGAAAAACATTGTTCATTAATATGAAACGTAAGTATCTTGGGCCAACCCCCCAACCCCACCGAAGAATTGGGAAGCAGCAATTTGGAGCAATTTCCTTGAGAAAAAATATAAGAATTAGTTGGGAGTGTTATTAGCTTTGGGAGAAAGACTGTGATGTACACGCATCTGGACTCAGGATCCTCTCTCTCTCTCTCAGTATCTGAAAGAAGGGGGAGCATATGGGAAACACAAATAAAATAGGCAGTAATCACTGGGGTCATTTGCTTTCAATATACAAACCCCCAAGGTTCAGGTTTTATGTTGGCAATATAGTTGCTGTGGATTTTATGAAGCATGATTGAAGCTTATTTCTTTGGGAAACGTTGTATTGTTAAGGCTGGTGAAAGGATAATCTATGTCTTTTTAAGCTATCACAATGTTTGAGCTTTAGCAACTGAGTGCTCAAAACGACGGAAGATAAAAATTGACAAACCTAAGTATTTATCAGTGTCCCAATTAGATATGAAGGCCCAACACTCCCATTCTTAAGTTTCATCGGAGATTAACAAATTTAATTCTACAAGCCATGTTATTATTAAATATATCCAAAAAGATGTTCTACTGGCTTTGGATTTGTTGTTGTTGTTGTTGTTGTTTCCGGTAATGCTTGAAAACTGTCTAGATAATTAAAGTCCTTGTAGAAATGCCAACATATAACCAGAAGCTCTGAAAAAGTTGATTTGCAACACTTAACATTGCTCTTATACCGTATGTGCAAAACTTCTGTTCAGAAGAGGTTTAACCTATTCTATCAATATAAATAGGAGTACTGATTTATAGAGGAAGGAACTGGAATGCACCTCAGCATCACACAATGTTAATTTTAATGATTCTTTGGAATTGTACACTATGATGGAATAAGGACATAGTTTCTGTACAGTAGATGAAGTACAAGTGCCACACATTTTGTAAAATGTACCTATGTATAGACAGTATAGCTCTTCTGTGACACTTCTGTCACCAGCAGCTCCTGAAATACAGCACTTGTTTGCAGGCAGTTCACAACCAATCAGCAACATCTCTTAAAAAGAGGCAGGGCAAGTGTCAGCCTGTAATATTTGAATAAGATTAAGAAATTGTAGGAAGCCACTTTGGAAACTGAATTCTCTCTCTCTCTCTCTCTCTCTCTCTCTCTCTCTCTGATTGACCTACAAAAGAATAGTCTTGTCTAGAAATAACAGTGTTGATAACATCACCAGAAGTTACTTAAATTTCACACAGATTACCTCTCCCATCCCCTGCTGCTCAAAAAATAGTAGCTACTGCAGCTACTTTTTGCATTGATGAACAACTGATTGGCAAAACACAGAGATACATTCTGATAACTTGTCAGGAGGCCTTTTATTCCTCCTCATTACATTTCTCCAAAACAACAGTACGGCATAGGCGAGTCACCTCCTACACTCCTTCCTGAAAAGAGAATTGGGTTGATGCTGAAAGGTAATTATGGAGGATGTTAATGTGCCAAGTCAAGAGTGCTCTGTTGGCTGAAAATAAGAACATTATGCCAACTTTTATAGATATAAAAAAGATCTAAGGCAGTGTTTACTGTGTGCTTGAAAGAGGGTAAAGGATAATTACAATCAGTAGGAGAAAGTTGTATTTGAAAAACTGAATCATTTTGCTATCCTGCCCCCACAAGTTAAAGAGACTTTTTTTTACTAACTTAAAAAAAAATAGTATTAGTGTAGAGATTTGCAGTGTAGTCAATGGGATTAAATACTAAAGAGCTTGTGCTATTGTATAGAAATGCAATAAATAAATAAGTTGGCTTCAATCCATACACATCCATTTAAAGGCTTGTTTATAGGGCTGAGGGAGATGTTGGGATGTTAATTCTATTTTGGTTTCTTCTGTCGGGAACCTGTATGAAGTTTTTAGGACTCTCTTAGTGTATGGATAAACATGCTTCGTATGAGAATAACTCTCCTACTGAATTAATATCAAGTTGCAGGTTGAGTTATTCTTTAAAATACAGTTTAATTTATTTTATTTATTAATTATCTAGTTTTTATCCATTCCATACCGAGCTTTCTGAGTGGTTTACAAGACAATAAAACCATAAAGCCACAGTTTTCAGTAAGAACCAAAAACAATCAATACCACACCTTGGGCAATGTACTCAGCTTTATGTCAGAGTCAGTACACACAGTAGGTTTTCTGTAGTGGCGAGCAGTCCTAAATCTTCTTGCACATGCACTTGCATATACAACGAAGTATTTTGCAGCAGTTCCTGTGAGAGTTGGTGCTGCCTATATTAGTAATATATTGGTTTACACATCACATTTGTCCATGTAAATGGGTACCTGGGTGGGGACAGGAATTCTTGTGTCGAGAAAAAATATATATTGTGCAAAACATTGTTCAAGTAGTCCTGAACTGTCACATCGGAATCCCTCTGCAAATCTTGCAGAGAAGATTTGGGATCAGGGACGTTCCCACCTCCATTTTGCAAAACCACCTACTTTCCCAGACAACCACGGTCTCCTCGTTGATCTATGAACCACGGCTACCATGCCCATTTGCAATAATTTAGATGCTGCAAGCACATAGGGAGATTTGGAAGATCTAAATTTAGGCCCATCTGCCTTTCATATTAACTTGTCAGTATCAGATATTTTAAATGCAATTGTGGGATGTCAACCAAATGCAGCATACTTTCTCCTCAAACCATGTATTGGATTTGAGTAGCTAATTTTCAGTGACAGTACACAACAGAAATCATCATTAGCAGCATTCTACATATGTAGCCCTCCCCCAAAAAAGTGATGTGCGAAAATGGATTTAACAATGACATTTTTTTACCCTTTTCAACAAATTCACCCTTTTCAAGATGCTAAAAGGAGTGGTGTTTGTTCAACAGCTCTCAATAGCTACTTTTCTTAATTTACCTATTTCTCTCTTCTACTACTCCCCTCTCTGTACACACATATACATTTGAATAGGTACTTATCTGAATAGGATGAATTCAACAAAAGCATTATTTCTAGAAGATTAATAATTGCTTTCTAATATCCTCCTCTGTTCTGAAGTAGATCAAAATCTATAGGCTCATGGCACAGCCTCTGTAGGGCCGTGAATTTTGAAGTACTGGTACCCTGCATTCTGTGCTCTAGTAACCAGGTCCTTGACCTTAGTGTGTGGGGGGGAATGTTTTGATTTCATTGCATTTCACGCAACCCAATTTATTTCTTCCTTTCTATAAACAATGAAAAATAAAAGCACTTCGTTACAACCTCAGCTATGCAATGTTCTAGATACTGTTATTTGATAACGACAACTGTGATAATCTTCTTTGATACTGACAGCTGTGCATCCTTTTTGTGCATGTGCATCTTATAGAAGAATGCATTTTGCTCTCAGAAAGGTCTCAGGAAGGAAACTTTCAAAAAAGCACCACCTAAAGATTGGTTTCATTTCAGCAGGATTGCATTCCAGCTATCCCATATCCACCACCTTACCATTGTGGGGTGGGGAGGGCAATGAAACTGGAGGAAGAAGAGGGAGAGCAGCAGTGGAAGGACTTGGGCAAGGACTCTGCTCTTTATCCCGACTGGCCAATACACAGTTGTATATATTAGCAGCTGGGTTTTTCACTTATTATTTATTTATTTATTTATTACATTTATCAATCGCCCATCTGGCCGGTCACCCGGCCACCCTGGGCGATGTACAATTACAATTGTACAGTGTACTTGGTATACACTCAGGTTTCATACAATAATTGTATGAAAAGTGATATCTCTACTGTAATACTTTTGCCAATTAGTCTCTTGCAAGGCACAACTAGAAATACAGTTAATTAGTTTACAATCTTTCCTTCATTGTCTGTTTTCAGCCATATATAGGGTCGTTTGTCACAATCCTAATTATATCTTCTCTACTGTTAATAATGCACGTGTTTTGAAAGACTTGTCCAACAACTTTATTCAAGAGCATGGAATGATCTTCTGTGGGATGTTACTGTACATTCAGCCATAATTCATTTAGACTATGCCACAGAAAAAGAAGCATTCATGTCTCCAATTGATCCTCCATCTCTAACTCTGCATACCTCAGTGCAAATGTTTGAAGATAAAACCATCTTCAAGGGCTCTAAATAAGTTATAAAGTCTTTATGACTATAATCAATTGCAACTATCTTTTTCTACATATTTCACCATTCAAATAATTATTCTTTAACAAGAAAAAAATAATTTCATAATGCAAAATTCTTTTCTTCTGAGAACTGTACTTCTAGTGATTTGTAGATATGTCAGTGAGCAATACAAACACACGTGCCTTTAGTCTCTTGTTTTAAATACAAGACACACCTAAAATCCCTTCCTGTTGTCACACGGAGCATGCACCAAATTCCAAACATAAATGTAAATATAAACTTTGTTATAGCTTACACATTTCAATGCACTGATTGGTCATTATCAGTAAAGCCAAATATGGGTTGAACCATACATAACTTAAGAAGTCACCTTTTCTCAGTCCCCCCACTATATCTGAGAACCTGGTCCTGTGGATTTTCTTTAATTGATGATGCAAGTAATGGCATGGCATTCTATAAATAATTATGAACCAAGTGCCAGGGAAATGGGAGAAAACCAGCTGGCTCTTTTCACCTTTCCAGGAAAATCTTATTTACTGCTGGTAATGGCAAATATGGTTCGAAAAGTTTGATACTATGCTTCATTCCTTTTATGGGACAAAATGGCAAAACAGCTGTAATTCAGGAACCTGGGAGAAGTCCTGGAAAGCTCATACTTATTAAGGTGTACTGTGCTGGCCCAGGTACTGACACATGAGGCTCTAGTCCTAGCATGAAGATTCGGCAGCTACATGGAGATCCCAGTGCCTGTTACTGACTACAGTTGTACAGTATTCGGGCTTTAAGATCCAGCAAAACCACCCTTTTTACATTAACATTTTTGTATCAACTTTTCAATCAAGGGCAAGCAGCAGCTGCTCCAAATTTATGGGACTCTTTTTCTCTGGAGTCTCACTAGAGCTGCACCATAACCATATTGCATTAATTGCTGAATGAGTTTTGCAGCCATTATGTACTTGTGGGAATTAGGTACATCAAGCTAGCACCTTCCTACAGTACAGAGTTAAATGAGTTTAACCATACTCCCTCTTCTTGGGGAACTTTGGGAATTGTCGTGTGTTTCTGTGGGGAGTTGGGAGGGTGGGGACTATGGACCTCTATTAGAATTCTTAGCACCTCCTCACCAAATCACAATTGCTTGTATTCTTTCATGGAGGCCATGTTAGTTAAGGTGGTGTAAAATCGATAAAAGTTTGCAGTATAAATAGATCGCCTTTCTAATACATCAGCAGAGAATACATACTGCAGAAGAACTATGATTAGTAAATACACAGTCATGAACTTAATACTTGTTTGGCATTTGAAGTTCTAATCTTCCTAGGTTGCCTTTAACAGCAGCATTGTAATATACTGTAGTAATAGCAGCGGTAGTGGTAGCAGTAGTAGTAGTAGTATGGTATTGGTGGTGGTGACAGTGGTGGCTTATGTGATGATGTACCACCAGCTACTACACTATTGAGATGCATCTGTGCACTTTCCATGAATGTGTTCCCATAAAGTCTGAAGTCAAAGGTAGTTTTATTTGCACTTTGCTGTGTACCATACTGATCACAGTTATATAGCTATGATAAAATGGAATAATAAATGCTTAAGAGCCTTAAGGGAATCAAGATGCAGGTATACTCAAATAAAGCTCACAACAGAATAAATGGGGCTTACTTCTGGTAGAGGATTGAATTGTGTCTTTCACCCCAGGTCAGGAAATAGCTGAGTTTATTTTCAAGCCAATATGAATTAATTTCTGACCCCACTATCCACAATCTTTCAAAGACATTCCTTTGTTATCTCACGCTATTTATCTGGCTGTTGTTGCTGGGAAACCAGAAGAGAGAAAGGTTCCTCTGGGAAATGTAGTTTTCCCAACGGCTACTGTGATATCACATACTATATATCATCTCAACAAACTTTCCACCAACCCTGTAAGGCAAGGCATTTTTGGTATGATCACCACATCATCCATGTTTCTATTATTAGTTCATCCACTGCTTTAAGACTGTACTAGGCATACAATGAAGTCATGCATTGTCCCTATATTGTTTCAAGGGGTATGTGTGTAAAGATGGCAGTGGCTTATGACAGCCTTGGAATACAGTCCACTGTTGCCACATACTGTAAAGCCATGGCAAAGATCTGAAAATACATACAGATACAGAACAGTTCACACAGAGACAAAAATACAAAGAGAAAGAAAGCTTCAAAGACCCACAGAGGGACTCAAAGAGAAAATTTGCAGATGAAGAGAGCCGGGAACTACAAATGCAGAGAGAAACTCAAAAAGTAAATGACAGGTGCAGAGAGAGACCAACAGTTACAGAATGACCCACAAATACAAAATAGAGAGAGACCAACAGAAAGGTAACCAACAGACTCAAAGACTGATACTCAGAGAGCCCAACACAGAGGGAGCCTGAAAGATACAAATCACAGAGAGTGACCCACAGATTAAAAGAAAGGCACAGAGATCCACACAGAGGCCCACAGAGAGAAAGACAATTATAAATATAGAGATCTTCCCCCCACCTATTTACTTCTATTGCTTAAGTCTACCCAGTCTGGAAACAGCCATTTTTCTTTCAGGAAGCAGGCTCCCAGAATAAATCTGCCAATCAAATTAGCTACATTTGGCAGCGCTTCCTTTTTCCCTCAAAAGCCCTATCTGACAGGCATTGAAATACTTCCAGTAGATCATTTCCTATTTTAAAACAACAACAAGGTGATTTAGAAATCCTATAATTTTTCAAATACACAATGCACACACACACATACATTACTACACCAGCACAAAGGAAGACCCCTGAAATATTGCTGATTTTTTTCAGACATATCAACCAGCTCTTGTCCTTCAATGAAAAATCTTTAAACTGCTATATCTCAGAATTTCTTATTTCCTTATTTATAATACTTATATACTGCTTAATATAACAGAATCTCTAAGCAGTTTACAAATCTTTATCAGACTTGTGTTTTTGTTTATTTGTTTCTCTGTGTGGGGCAGAGTACACACCAAATATATTATCCATGAACTACGAAGAGTCTTGTGGTGCCACAAATTTATCATGGCATACTCATGTAACCACTCTTGAAGCTGTATATGTGATTTAATTGTATTGTAGTTATGAAGCCTCTGACACTGAATGGCCAAGTTGATTTGATGGTTGGAACGTTCAGTTAATCTTGGAACTAACCCATTTAAAGCCCATACTGAATAAAGGAAGGGGAATTTCTCAGTTTGGCTGGAATTAAAACACAGGGATGGCTGAGTACTGGGACGAACATGCAGAGCGGCTAAAGAACAGGGAACTTAGAAAAGTCAATGAGGCTGAAAGAAGATGCAGAATAGGCAATGGAGTATGAAACAAGAATTTGAAGAAGGGGTAAGTGAAGAACGAATCTTGAGGAAAAGAGCAGACTGGATATGGAACTGAGGCACGAAAGGATTCATCAGAGGGCAGACTCTGAAGAAATTTTGCAGAGCAGTGTGATCTTTATGTTCAGGGAGGAAGGAGAGTGCTCAGAAGTCAGGAGACTGGTCAAGACATAGGCTTGAGTCATAGGATAAGTTAATCATTGGAAGCTCCTCTGCAGCTCCTCTCCCCTGTAGCTTCCCTATAGCCAACCGGTACCTCCCCTGTAGGCCTCTCTGGAAGGTTGGAGTAGGGGAGAGTCCTGAACAATATGAGATGAGCAAGGGGTGCTACTTTGGGAGTGGGGAACCACACAAAATTTGGCTTGGATTTTAAGATCAGTTAACTTGGGGAAGTTCACAAAAGAACTTCCCCATAGCAGATCCCCATGCTCCATCCCATATTATTCAGAACGTCCTTGGACCTTCCAGCCAGAGAACCTTTTGGGGGATTGCAGGTGGCTGCGGGAGGGGGGGGAGAGAAGGAGACAGCACACTTTCCTTCTGTGAACTTCCTTAAGTTAACTTATCTTAGGTTCTAGGCCAGGGGTCTTCAAACTACGGCCCGCGGGCCGGATCCGGCCCAGCGTGCCCTTCCATCCGGCCCGGCTCCGTAGGCCCGAACTGGGCCCGCCCGGGCTCTCAGCCGCCTGAACAGGCTTGCCATTTTCTTCGCTCTCCCCGGAGAGCCAGCTGCGCGGGCTGCGCCGCCCGTGCTGGTCCCGTCGCGTCATTTCCGGTGCGGCAGAAGTGACGTGCGGGACCCTGCTCTGTCGCGCTGGACCCCCGCGCTGTTTTTGAACAGAGCGTGGGAGTCCAGCGCGACGGAGCGCAGCAGAATGCCGTGGCTCTGGCGATGACGGTGGCGGGGGCGGGGCTTCGGTGGCAGGCAACAGCGGCGATGGGGCTTCGGCGGGGACGGCGACGACAGGGCTTCGGCAGCGGCGGCGGGTGCAGATACGGTGGAGGGGGTGGCGGGGTGGGTCTGGCAGTGGCAGCGGGGGTCCTGAGGGGGCTTTGGCGGCAGGGGGGTGACGGCGCAGCGGGGCTTTGGCGGGGATGGGGCTTCGGCGGGGACGGCGGCGACGGGGCTTCAGCAGCGGTGGCGGGTACAGGTACAATGGAGGGGGTGGCGGGGTTGGTCTGGCGGTGGCAGTGGGGGTCCTGGGGGGCTTTGGTGGCAGGGGGGCGACGGCGCGGCGGGGCTTTGGCGGCAGCGGGTGCAGGTACGGTGGGGGGTGGCGGGGGGGTCTGGCGGTGGCAGCGGGGGTCCTGGGGGGGTTTTGGCGGCAGGGGGGCGACGGCGTGGCAGGGCTTCAGCGGCAGCAGCGGGTGCAGGTACAGCGGGGGGGCGGCGGGGGGGTCTGGCGGTGGCAGTGGGGGTCCGGGGGGGCTTTGGCGGCAGGGGGGCGACGGCGCGGCTTTGGCGGCGGCGGGTGCAAGTACGGCGGCGGTGGCGGGGTGGGTCTGGTGGCGACGGGGGGGATCCTGGGGGGCAGGGGGGCTTTGGCGGCAGGGGGGCTATAGTCCGGGCCCCCAACAGTCTGAGGGACAATGAACCGGCCCCCTGTTAAAAAAGTTTGAAGACCCCTGTTCTAGGCCATGGTGATGAAAGGAAGTGGGACAAAATAAGCAGTTGCTTAAAAGCAGGACCCGAGGAAACAATGGGCAATGGAAACATGTTGTTGAAGAAAATGGGAATCAGGAACAACAAAAAGGATGCGGGACAAACTATGCATGGAGAGACAGAAGGGACTGTGTGCAGGATTACAGCCAAGGGGGCATATAATTGTATGGGCCAAGGGGATAGAGGTAGCACTACTAGAGTCTAGACCAGCATTTCCTAACTTGGTGCCTTTCTGATGCGTTCAACTAGAACTTCTATCATCCCCAACCAGCATGGCCATTAGTTTGGGCCAGTGGCCCTCAGCATGGCCACTGAGGGCCACTGGTCATACTGGCTGAGATGATGGGAGTTGTAGTTCAACACACCTGGGGGGCATCAGGTTGGGCAGGCTGGTTTAGACCTTAACAGGGAATTCTGTCACAGGTAGCTTCTATCATCACTGCAGGATTGTGACCAGGCAACTCTTAGGAAACAACATGGGTCAAGAAATAGTAGGTGATGGGTTGGAGCTGAACACCACATTTTGATTTGACAGAACCAGCCAGTCTTTTAGTCATTATTGACTATGTTAAATGCAGTTTTCCTCTGTGCATACATATTCAAGCCAAAACAGATCTGTAAAGTACTAAAGACAGATATGCTGCACTTGAAGTTGTTTCTGGAAACAACTGATCTTAGTTTTCACATTCAGTCATTCATAATCTGAATGTGTTGATGCCAAGGATGTAGCATTTTAGGAAACAGGGAATTTGCACATATCATGTGAGTTGTGTGGCTTAGTTTATGGTTTAAAACTATTTCAGTATTCAAATCATGTTGCTAGTCATTGAAGCATTTGGGCTAGGTGATTGGATATTAAATGGCTTTGTGCCATTTATGGCAGTTCCGGACTCTGATTCCAACAACTGCTAAGCGCATGGATGGATCTTCCCATAGATTTGCATTTGATTTCTGTAGCTATTTTTGCTCATATATTCTGACTACGTCTGGGATTATGGTGCAAAATTGTTGTTGTTTTTCAAACTGTGATATTTTTACAGGAATGTTAATAAAATATTGTTGGTATTGCTCAATTTTAACTTTTCTAGCTCTCTTTGAATGTATATTGCTGCTAGAAAAAAATGGAAGCTTTTGAAATAAACAGCTTTGATGTAATTGAGTTTGAATCATGGATTTGTGTGTGTGGGTGGGTGGGTGTTTGCTGCCACTGTCCAACATTTATATGGGTGCGGTTTTTTTAAACATATGTTGCCATATCCCCAGTGTTGCTTGAATCATGCCTTTTCTTGGATCATTGTATGTGCTTATGTAACATGGGGTTTGAGCAATAAACGTAAGCTGACTTTTAATTTTAATTAGTGGACATGTTAGTGATTAAGAAGTTGTGTGCTGAAAAACATTAATGAAATCTATCCAAAGCTTTTGCTAGACTCACAGATGAATCTCAGTGGACCCTTATATAAAGTGTACATAGTCTATACCGAGGGTGAGGAACTTTCAGCTCATGCGCTGTATGCAGGACTGGCCCAAGACATTTTGTTGCCTGAGGCAAAGTACAGGTTGGCACCCCCAGTTCTATGTACAGAAGCTGGCAGTTGAATCTTCTTTTGGCACCGATGATGGCACAACATCCTCCAGAAGGCAGCAGGCTAGCTTGGGGGGGACAGGACATGCCACATCGCCCATGTAGCTCTGTTCTCCAACACCTTGCCGCCACTCCCCACCAAAGAGGGGCAAATCTGTCTGTTTTGCTTTCTCCTGCATTCATTTTTTTTAAACTCTCAAGTTCTTTTTCTACTGAATATGAAGAACTTCATGAGTTTGGGAAAATTCTTATAAAAATGAACTGAATTTAAATTCTCAGACATCTGCACCAGCCAAATTCAATAGGTACAGCTATTTCCAGCATGGAGAAGACCATGTTGTACCTGCCTGGCATATAGCTGTTAAAGATGAGGAGCCTGTCAGGGGGGAAAAAACAACCCAGGCAGCAACCCTAATTCAGCACGAACAAGTTACAATACACAGGGACCCAAACCCAGACTTTTAAGAGCCAAGCACTCAAAGCCCTGGGCCTAGATGGACGAATCTGTCAGTTTTGGTTTCTCCCACATTCCATTCTTTTTTAAATCACACATTCTTTTTTTGTCCTGGATATGAAGAACTTTGCAGTTTTTGGTAAATCCTATCAAAAATGAACTGAAATGAAATTCTCACCCAGTCCCCACTCAGCACCTGCTGCTGGAGGCAGCTGTCTCACTCTGCCTAACGGTAGGGCTGGCCCTGGCTGGATGTGGTTCATGGGCCTCCCCATCTGGCCTATAGCAATCCCTCCTCACTCCTACCCACTTTCACAGCTATTAGGCTTTTTAAAAGCTTCCATCAGTGCCAGTGGAAGTTTTTAAAATCAGACATGTTGCCTTGAGGGGGACTTTCGGGAGCTGGGGAGGGAAGGGTCAAATGTCAATAATGGCTCTAAGAGTTAATTAACTTTTAGGCACACTACAGGTCATAGCATTGGAACATCCTCTGCAAACATGGTGATCCATGCCGTGATGTCTGCTCCTAATAAAATTAGATGCTAGAAAGCTGATGGTGCATAATAAATTTTGTAACTTCACCCATGACTCTTTGATATGAAAATCAGTGACATGTGAAATAAATAAATGTGAAGTGAGTTCAAAGCAATGCAATTGACCCCAAGCTTCACAGAGAATGTGAATTACATTATACATGTCTGGGTCTGAAAGCTGTTTCCCCCCCTGCCCCCCCCCACAACAGTAGAGTCTCAAGTTGGATGTTTCTATAGCATTTCTAACAGTGGAAGACCTATCTTCTGCACAGGGCGTTTTATCCAAGATAAGACTTTTGTGATTAATATTGAATAGGGTTCTTATAAAGATCTCTTTACAATAAGGACAAAACTTTTTAGTTTTGTGCCTGGAGCTTGTACCTTGACCTTTGTATCCCAAACCTTCCTCATTCCTAAAACTAATCCTCCTTATTCCAGTTTCCCCAATCCTAAACATTTGTTTTCCATTCCATTCTGTTTACTAATTTCATTCAGACGAACGATGTTAACTGTGGTTTCCTTAGCTGTGGCTGCTGAATTATTATTATGATTATAATTTTTATTTATTTATTTATTTATTTATTTATTTATTTATTTATGGCATTGATCTTACTTTTACATGTCTATTGTGAATTCCTTTTTAAATCTCTCATGATTTCCAAGAACACTTTCTTATGATACTTACAATATGTTGATCTATTAGACACCCCCCCAACAGTAACAATAACATAATAGCTTTTCTATGATGAACTAAAAATCACAAAGCAATGAGCACAATCTGAAGAGAATTAGGATGATATTCCAAAAAAATTCCCAGAAATAGCCCCTTTTTAATTCAGACATAGTCATACTTGGAGCAAGCCCATTGAAATCAATGACTAACTTAAATCCCATTTATTTCAATGGGTCTATTCTGAGTATAACTAAGTCTGGATCCAACTCAATGTATCCCTCCTCTATTCTGTTTGGGTTTTAAATTTTATTTTCCTTTGAAATCTGTGTTTCTCTAGTGCAGTACCTCAACTTTGACTGAAATGTTTTTTGTGCTTCTCCTTCAGTGGAGCAACTCCAGTCTGAGCTTAGAGAACACTTCCTGCTGTTCATGCATGGTGCGCCTGTGGCATGGTGCCAATACAAAGTCTGTGCCCACCTGACAAGGGTGTTACTTACTTCAGTTAGCTGTTTGCCTCTCTCTCTCTTTGCTTGCTTGCCTGCCTGCCTCGTGCCACAAGAGAGTGCCAACTCACAGGTCTGAAGCATACTTGCATCTGTCACGCGTCACTGCCTCCTCACTCTGCTAGCCTCCTTCACCACCTGCCTCATCACTAAGCCATCCTGGCAGCCTCCGCCTGTTGCCCACCTTGCTGTACCACTTCAGTCTGAACTGAAAGCACACCTGTTGCCACTTAATCATGGTCCTCCCACACACTAAGAGGAAGACCGTGCCCTCCTGGCAAGGGTTTTCCTTAGTTTAGTAGCTGCCTGCCTACCTGTCTCTCTGCCTGCCTGCCTGGTGCCTGGTTGAAGTAGTAGGGCTTGTGAGTAGCACCCTGGAAATTCCAACTCTTGGGTCTAATGCATACTTACATCTGGCATCCCTTGCTACCTCCTTCCACTACCACCACCTGCCTGCTTCTGTCTTTTATCCACTCAGCTGCTCTCTCAGTGCAGCAACTCCAGCCTGGACTGATTGCGTACCTTTTGCCACTTTAGCATGGTGCTCCTGCAAGCTCAGAGGGAGACTGTGCCTGCCTGGCAAGGGTTTGGTTAGTTGCCTGCCTGCCTGCCTCTTAGTTTGGTTAGCTGCCTATCTGTGTGTGTCTCTCTCTGCCTGCCTGCCTCCATTTCCACCACCTGCTGCCCTCTGCTTATTACTAACTTAGCCGCTGTCTTGGTGGAGTAACTTCAGTCCAGACTTGTAGCACACTTGTGTTAGCACCAAGGCACCCTATCATGGTGTCTCTGTGCTAACACATGGTCTGTCTGTGCCACCTGGCAAGGGTGTTTCAGTTAGCTGGCTGCCTGCCTCTCTCTGCCTGCCCGCCCCCTCCCTCTCTCCCTGCCCAACTGCTTAGTGCCAGGAAGAAGTAGTGGGGCTCAGTGGGTGTCCCTGTGGCACCTCCTCACGGGTCTAAGGCATCTTGCTTCTGGCTCTCCTCGCTGCCTCCTCCTCCACCACCACCTCCACCTCCATCACTGTCTATCTGTGTCTCTCCTTCTCTCTATGCCAGCCTACCTGGTGCCAGGATGACAGATACCATTATGAGCATTATGATTATCTCCAGCAAATGTAGTGTACCACAGGTGCGTGACGGGCACCCACATTGTTCTCCAGGAGATCCTTGTGAAACTGTACAGTCAAACTGTAATGTCATTACAATTTTCAGGGCCTTAAGTAAAGAGTCCTCCGTTGTTGTTTCCATTGCTACTGCCTGGATGTCATGTGAAGTGACCCCTTTGCTGCCTACTGCCCTCCAGCACTGCTGCCCATAGATACAGCTATAAGTGAGCCCATTTCGACTCTTCAGGGCTTCTAGTAAAGAGATGTGTTTATGTATTTATTAAATTTATATCCCACCTTTCCATTAAAATACCGCTAAATGTGGCTAACAATAAAGTACAGAAAAAATGACAGCACCTTGGATTCTCTTCGTCAACATGCATCCCATATTCTAGTTATTTTATTTAACTGCCGCTACCTGGGTGTCATGCTGAATTGCTCTCTGTACCACTGCTTTCCATTACTGCTGGCCATAGATACAAGTACTAGCCTATCACCATGGTAGGCTCAACAACGTTTGAGGCGTGTTTGGTGGGGACACAAGAGACAGCCTTCTCAGTGGCTGCTCCCAGACTCTGGAACTCCCTGCCAAGGGAAGCCAGGTTGGCTTCCTTCCTGTCCCACTGGCAGGCAAAGACGTTTTTATTCAGGCAGGTTTTTGGTATGTAAGCTGGTTTGTTACGGAAGGAGGTTTTAACTGGTTGATTGCTGTGTATTTCTTTCATTGTTGTGTTTTAATTGATTTCTTTTTATGTTATGTTTTAATCAAGCTTTTGTTTTTAATCTGTATTTTATTATTGGGTGCTATTGCACTCATGTCCTACATGTGGTTTTCCCACAGCTGGTTGGCCACTGTGTGAACAGAATGCTGGACTAGATAAACCCTTGGTCTGATCCAGCATGGCTCTTCTTACGTTCTTATGTTCTATTGTTACCAACCTTGAGCACCATTTTGGGCAGAGAGATGTGATATACATTTAATAAATAAATAATACAATTGAAAAATGATTGGGCAGATATTTATGAAGGTTGCACTTCATTGGGTGCCTACCCAAGCACAGTGGGAAGGAGCAAATCCCCCCTCCCCCCAAAAAAGAAATTTTAGTGTACAGTCTTCTAGTAATATTTGCCCATGTGCCTGGATTCCCCCACATCTGGGAGTCTGCACTCCTCTTCATCACTCCCTCTCCACCACCATTTTGGATCTATTTCTCTAGGTAAGAGTTTATTTTAATCAACCTAGTCATACGTAGGTTGCGCTACATTGGCAGAGTGCCCACCCAAACACAGGGTCTGAGAAGCAAATCCCAGGTCCCCCCAAAAGAAAAAAACAAAAGTCCACATTCTTAAATTTGCCTTTGCGTGCACCTATCTTGACCAACCCTTAGTTTCTTCCCCAGTTTGACACAATTTCTGTCTTCAGAGCCAGTAATACAGTATTTAATTCACTGGCAGAGTACAGGCTGAATTTCTGTGTGTCCCGTCCCCCCCGCCCGCTTCATTATTTCCTGCTTCTATACTTCACTTGGTTATTTCTGGCATAAAGTGACCTTTGAAACTTCCATTGAATCAAAGACATAATGAAATCAGGGAAATAAAATGAACTCTAGTCTCTGCTGCCTGTTGGGTTCATCTAATGCTTTACTGGCTCCATCTAATGTCTAATGATCCAGGGCCTAGGTAAGGAACCTGATACCACAACCACAGCTGCCTCAAGAATGCTCTCCTGTTGTACGTATTGGAGGTGGGGGTGGGGGAGAGAATATTATGAAGGACCAAGAATGAGGCTGATCACTTTCAGGCATCTGCTTGCCCAGATACCTAAGCATTTCAGATAGTAGCTTGCACTCAAGGAATTTAAATAAATATCTATCTCACATACTCTTCTTTTTTTACTCAGACCAGCTTACATATGGTTTCTGAGCAGTTTCTCATTCAAGCAACTTAGAGGGCTAGATTTGCTTAGCTTTAGTAGTAGTGCTGTAGCATTTGTCTTCATCATTCTCTGGTCTACACAGTCTTGGCACCTAAAATATTGATAAAAGATCCTGACAAAGTGATGCTGGTGTCTAGCTACATGAAACAGTTTCCATTCATACACAGAAAAGAGAATCTTGGCTCCTTTTTAATCAGGGGTGTGTTAACAACAGGAGATAATCTGGCAGATGGGATAAGATGTGCAATGGTGTTGTAGAACATTTCAGAAAACATTGTTTACAAAGAAAGGGTATCTGACATTGTAATGGAGAATTTTAAGTATTAGTTTTAACAGGTTTGGTTTTTTTTTACCTTAATCTTGTATGGCTATATTTTCAAAATACCTGTGTAATTAGATAACTATTGAAGTAAAATTATAGTACCTCAGAAGCATAGATTGAAACTGCATTTAGCCTTCCACAATCTAAATTTATATAGGCCCCCACAAGTAAACTAACTTTTTACATATAGGTCCTGCTGGACTATGTCTCTCTGGCTCACTACAGCTTATGACCCACATAGTCAAATGTAGTTCACCTAGCTTGTACACTGGCCCACCATGAGCTCAGTGACTCTCCAGTTCTGATCTGGGGGCTCTCAAACACCAGGCATGCCACAATATATGGCTGATGGAGTTGTGCTGGACTTGGTGCAGACAAAAGGGGTCTCTGCTTTCTCATATCTGTTGGATGCCCTTCACATGAACATCTATCAGTATCAGGATTCAGGACCACTTTAGCATGTGTAACGCCATACTGTGTATGAGAATAATGTGACCACGTGGATGGGGTGATCACGATAGGTCTTTCTCAAATAATTAGTATCCCCAATGGGTGCTGCTTTTGTAGGAAGACCCTGCACAACTGGCCCCCAACACGTGGTCATTATATCCACATGTATACCCCAGCAATATGGGATTGCAACATGCTGAGGTACTGGGCTTGTTCGCACAGCATGGGAACCGCAGGGGGGCAGAAGTCCCCCGTGGTTCCTGTGTCATGTGCATGCTGACCGGGGGTGCCCCCACGGGACAGCTGCGCGCCGGACGCACGCAAAGTGGCCATGGTCGGTAGAGGGGTAAGCCCCTACCGCGCGTGGCCACCATGCCGTACGAACAGCGGGCGGCCGTCCCACGGGGTCCACACAGAGGCGGCAGCCCAGAGTGGCCGGAGCTGCCGCCGCTCCAGCCTGTAGGGGCAAACGGCCCCTCTGGGCATCCTGGGGCCTCGCCCCCTAGCGCCGGGAGGCCCGCACTGCGGTGCAGGGACTGCGAGGTCCGCCCATGCGCGTGGGGCGCAGGTCATCTGCGGTGCCCCGCCGGACCCCGTGGACAGCCCTGTGGTGCCTCCCCTGCCCGCAGCCTAGGTCGTGCGAACCTGCCCACTCTCAGCATGTGGAGGGCACACTGGTGATGGTGGGTGGTGGTGGAATCTCACACACTGTATGTGCTGTAGTATGCTTTGTTTTATAGCTATTAGGTAAGAGAGAACTTGCTTATGAAATTTCTCAGGCATAGAGGATTCACACATACTTACAATTCTTTAAATTAAACCAGGGCTGATCCTGTCATTAGATAGAATGAAGACAGAAGATGGGGGACATTGGCATCTGCCCCCCCACAGCTGTTTCTCCTGACCTGCCCCCCTCCTGCGATGTATGCTTGTTGCTGACCTGGGCTGGCTGACTGTCTCACCTAGATTGCTGCTCCAAACGCATCATAGATAACACTGTTGGGGAAACAGGAAAAGCCCCTGATTGAGTAAGTAGGCAGTGAGGCTGCCTGCCGATGCTGTGCAACCCATCTGACATCATGCATGCAGATGTGTTGCCCCACTCATGTAACACATGCTGTAGCACTGCTGCATTGCTTAAGTGGACAGTAAGTAGAAGCTAAACAGAGTGGTGAGCAAATAACAGTGAGGCGTTGGAGGACAGAGCCGTGTGTGCCATGCAGCCTGCTCGGAGCCCCTTACGCTAGCCAGCTGCCTTCTGGTGCAGTACAGGACACTGTCCCATCACCAATGTTGCAAGAAGATTCAGCTGTTAGTCTGGTCAGCTTTTGTATGTGGAATATACAAAAGCTGACCTCAGGCAGCAAAATCATGTCTTATGTCGGCCCTGATTAAGCCCAGCTGTATTTTGCAGTTGGCTGTAGCCTGGGGACAGATGATTAAAAAGACCTATGAAAAACAAAGCAAGATATTTCTATCTCTAGGTCATGGATGTGTTTTGTAGTCTCTGTGTTTGAGGTAGAAAATGTGATTATTTTATACTTTTGGCTGTTTAAGGATTTATATGCTAAACCAGCGATGGCCAGATGGTGGTCCATGGCATAGATCTAACACCCACCTCTCAAGGCAACTTCATCTGGACTACTTTTGGTCCGGGGGCCAGATTACCCTAACAGACTGAGCTGGCAGGCCAGATGCTATCAAGGGGATGGGCCCCACCCCTCCCATGATGTCATCCTCCCCATCCGTTTTTTCCAATTTTCATTTTAAAAATATTTTCTCCATGCAGAGAGTGGCATGGAGCTCTGTGGGGACTTGGTCGCGGCTTGCAGTAGCCAGTTTATGCAAGTCCGGGCCAAGTTGGGTTCCTCCTGCCCACACCACTCCAATTGGCAGTGGGTAGCAATTGTTCATATGCTGACTATTGCCTGGTATTGTAAGGGAAGCAAAAGGGGACCCCAACCACTCCTAATTTGCACTTAGAATGACTCTTTCAAGAAGCACATTCATTCTTCAGTGGTTCATACCTATGTGGCCTTATTACTAGTTGATGGCAACTTTAATATAGAGTCTAACCACCCATGAGTGACTTACTGTCCAACCAGGTTTTGCTTGGACAACCAGGTTTTGCTTGTGTGTACAAGCAAAACTCAAGTTCATTGAAGTTCTCCAAATTCCATCTTGAAGCTCGTTCTGTCTTGTGTCCATATCAAATTGAAATCTTTTTTTTCTTTTTGCATGAAAATTTATGCATATTTTTCTGTGTATTTTACCAGTTGTATGCACCTTTGAAATGTATGCTCTCTTCTCGCATTAATTAAAGCACATTTTTCAAAAATAAGCATTTTTCATGTGCATTTTCAGATGTATATATGCTGTCAAACACTCTCTTTTTTTGTCCGCAATCACATTGCAAGTTCCAAAATGTACAGACTTCAACCATAGATTGCATTCAAGTCCATGTGTGAACTAGGTAAGGTGTGAACTGGGTAAATCCTGATGAAAAATGATCTGAAACAAATCTCTCATACATCCCTATTTAGTCTTTCAGTATTCCAGTAATAACTGACCTGATTCACACATCTCAGACTAACATGCACATCAGAACTTAGTTACCTATTGGATTTCACACTTCCTGAATGTTCTGATGCAGTTCTTGGGTCAAAAAACTTCTCAAAACATGTTTAGACATGTATATTTTGAGAGAAAATATGTTTAAAATATGTCTTTAAATGCCAATCTTTGTCCAGATTTTTTTAAAAAATAAGAATTCCCAGGTTACTGCAGAAATAGACCTACTGGATTTATGGGTAAACATATGGGAAAGCAACACAGACCAGAAATAGCCATAGCCATACCTATTAATACTATTAATACTACAGAATCTGGCCATCACTGTCCCAAATAGTCATATTCTTTGAGCTTGAGTTCTTGTATCCTTCAAAGTATACCTCTTTTATGTACAAGACAATTTGCTGAAAAAGTGCAAGAGGACCTGAACGTTACAGTTTTTTTTAATTGGCCACTTACAGTGTATATCTTATATCTTCTGATTTTATTGCTAGTTTCTCTGAAATCTTTTGTTTTGGAAAGGTGAGCTTTTTCCAGGACACCATGGAATCCACTGAAAAGGGGCCTTTCTAATTAGAAAAATCTTTGTTGTCATGTTGCTGCTGTGTACTGCTGACCAGAATGCTAAGTAGTTTTAATCCATATATCCCTTTTATCTGTTCGGGGTACCTGCCAAATTTATGTCAGCAATTAACTTTGGAGGATTTTTATCTGTACAAATGCAACCAGTTGAAAGCTACCTAAGAAAAGGAATGATTTCCTTAAAACAGTATTCCTGTATATTTTTGGATTCCCAGGAATATTCAAATTGTTTAAACAATGTGCAAAAATCACCACCCCACCTTGAGTCTAACTAGAGTAATTCTTAAGGAGATTCTTTGAGTAGTTCTTGAAATTACAGCGGTTGGATCATTGGCTGCTAAAGATAAACTATAAAATTGTAGTAATTTTCAGGTACTTTTACAGAAAGTGCAGTACATTATTATTCCAAGCTTTTTGATTTAAACCTTTCCCTTTCACTCATGTAAGAAGGCTAAAACCCTTAGCTACAGTGATTACAATAATGTTATCTGAGAGCATGAGTAGAAGGAAAGTACTATGTAATGGACATATTAAATTTATAATGGGTCTGGTGAAGTATCATCTCATTCTCAGAAGCACACGACTAGACTAACAATAAACTGTTGAGCAAAATGTATGCACCTCTGCTGTTGCCCCAGTGAAAATCTTTGTGTAACTTCCCACAAATAAAACATAGCATTAAATAAATTCATTAGTGCCTTGCTTTTTGAGTGGATACAGTGTCAAGGCACTTATTGGGCTCGCTGGCTTCATACCGACTTGCTTTATCATTTCAAATAAACCGCACCTGCTGAAAATGTGCAGAAAATATATTTTTGAGCAAATATTTTCCTGTACAGTCTGTCAAGGGCCAAGGTTTCAATTGAGGCCAGTGTAAGACATTTTGCTGCCTAGGTGGAGCAGTAAATGCCCCAACCCAAGTCAAGGTGCATACACTGGTGCAGCTCGGTAATTTTAGACCCTGGACTTACTGGTCTTATGGGGGACCTTGAGATGGTCATGTATATTACTTCAGTTGTGAAGCACACAGTGCACATTTCTCTTCTCCCTGCCCCTACCACCATTCCATGCTTCAAAAGTGCTTCTCCATTCTTGATATGTTAAAGCAAAAAACAAAATATAGCTTGCCAACCCAGATTTAAAAAAAGAAAAGTAATACTCATTTAAACTCTCATGGCGCCATTATGTCTATAGGAATAAAAAAGAGTTTGCTTCTGCTGCTCTGATGCTAAACACATTTACTAGGAATAAACACCATTTTGTTGTAGAAAAGGATACTATATCTTTAAGGGAAAATAATAAAAGGACCTTCTGTAACCATGTATATGCCTGGCTTGCCATCTTCTGACTCTGAAATGCCTTTATAAATGAGAAGCATCTGCCCTGGTGGGCCCTGGCATGCCCATGGTGGCCAAAGTGCTGATGCTGGGCCTGATTGCCACTGCTCCATCATGATTTGGGGGGCCCATAGGCTGCCCCCCCGGACATTGGCCCTAAGGTCCAGCCCTAGTCAAACCTCTGGGTGCATAGTCACCAAAGCCAGCCATCACAGTTTGGCACCTGAGCAAAAACCCCTGAAGCACCCCACCCCACCTTCTCCCTCACAATAAAAATACAGTAATGATCAACTGAATAACTAACAATGTGCTGCCCTTTCTTCACACTGACAATCAGCTGCCTCACTCTGCCTAATGGCAGGGCCAGCCTTCAGTTTTCTTAAAATGGGAATTTGAAAATTCTGAGCATGTCCAAATAAAGCAAACCTACAAAGTTCCAAGGAGATAGTGGGTTAAATTGGCTTGTTTTATGGAACCTGCAATCTGGATACACCTAGATTGGTTTCTAACTTAATGATGTTCATAACAATTTCTATACTCCATATTAAGGTTGCAATCCTATACACACTTACCTCTGAATAAGTACCACTGAAGTTGGTGAGGCTTACTTCTGAGTAGACATGGATAGGAATGCAATGTAAGGCTCTTACAAACTGCACACAATAGAGCTTTTCTATCATGCCCTGAAATACCACCACCCCTCCACATCTTTGGTTGTTTTTACCAAAAATCTAGCTTGGGAACTTGAAAATCTAGGGAACCAGAAACTAAGCTTTTTCATTACTTTGTGATGTTTTTGTTCATCCTAATAAAATGTGTACTATTACAGGGGGAAAACAGCCTACACAGTCCATTTCTGATGGTGAAAAAGAGAAAGAAGTGGCTATTCGGACAGGACTAAAATCTAGCCTATCTAGCAAGCAGCAGCTGAAAGCAGTAGTAATAAATATCAGTTGGCTGAGTGGAGATTGTAGTCTACTACCCCCTTTAAACTTCATGAAGTCTGTCCAGGCCCCTCAAAGGTTTGCTTTATTTGGACATGCTTAGAATTTTCAAATTCCCATTTTAAGAAAACCGAAGGCTGGCCCTGCCATTAGGCAGAGTGAGGCAGCTGATTTTCAGTGTACAGAAAGGGCAGCACATTGTTAGTTATTCAATTGATCATTACAGAGAGAGGAGGCATGTGGCGGTGGTGTGCATGGTGAGAAACCTTTCCAGGTGGGAGGAGCGGGTGGTCCCAGGCAACACAGTTCATGGGCAGCCTTCCCAGCACAAAATGTGCGTGTGGATCACTGGAATAATATTTTAAAATTCCTGTTTCCCATTTGTTTGTTTTTTTCCCAGGTTTGGGGTGACTGCTGCTCTCAGTTTAGGGAACATTTTAGTCACACAGTTCTTGGGCAGTGCCAATGGAACTCTCTTTCCAGGCTGCTTTAATTTTTTTCTGCTTGCACAATTTGGGGCACTTCATTATAGACACACAGTTCATCAGTACTCTGTCCAGGCAACTTTTAATCACTGCCTGGAATCATATTTTAAAGTTCCTGTTTCCCATTTGAGTTTTCTATCATGGACAGGTTTTAGTAGAGGTTCATTCTCAACAAGTATCTTCCTGCTCTGTTGTGCAGTCCATACAGGCCTGTGGCTTACGCTGGCTCAGCTTGTCTGAGCGTGGAAAGCTAATCAGGGTCAGGCCTGGTTATTACTTGGATGGGAGACCCCTCCTCTAGTTTCCTACATTGAGCAGGGGGTTGGACTCACTTGATAGCCTTGTAGGCTCCTTCTAACTCTATGATCTATGAAATCTATGTACTGGGATGGTGGAGAAAACCACATCGTAGGAAATATGCTGCAAAGAACCCCAAGGACCTAAGTAACAGTCTAGGGATGGGTGAGAAATTACTTGGGTTTGCATTTTAATGCAAACTTTCCAAATCACACATCCTGAACCTAAACATGAGCCAGAACCTAAACACACACAAGTTTTCAATGCAGTTCAAAAAAATGCCCCCCCCAATCCATTCATTAAAAAAAAAATGCACACAAAAATGCTTTATCAGGAAATTGTTTTTAAAATGCATACATTTGCAAAAGTACACACACAAATGCACACATGCATACAAAAAATAAATAAATGGCAGGCACTTTACAACATGGGGAATGCATTGGGTACCTTCACTCCAAATAAATTTATGTTGGAGCTGATGATGCCTCTTTTGTGAAGCTTAAATATAACACTCTTCTGCATGAGTGCTATCAAATTCCCAGTTCTGAGGCCTTTAAATGACATGGAATGTGACTCGAAGCGACAAAGCGCTTACACACACCACAATGAAAATACACAGGTATGTTAGTCTGCATTATGATCACATACCACTATGCAGTTCAAAGGTTCCCTTTTAAAATGCTCTGCTGTGTAGCAGGGAGAATGGGCACCATACATTCACTGTGGAAGGCTTTGTAGTCAAGCTCTGCCCTGGTCCCCTAGATTCTGCCCATTAGTGCACACACAGACACACACACATTTTGTCCAAAAACAGTCTGCCCCAGGATAATTTTTGATGTTGCCCCCATCTCATTCTGGCAGTTGATGGAAGGATAGACCCTGACCCTGCCTGCCTCTGCATTTCAAGCCAGTGGCAAATACAGGAGTTTGGGATCCTGTGCTTCCCATCAACCATCTAGCCCCTACGTCCCCCCCCCAAACACACCATGAATTTCCTTAGTAAGTCTTTTTGTTCTTTAAAGTCCCTCACATATTTACACAAAGTTGAATGTGGTACCTAGATTTGACCATTTTTAGGGAAATTTGAGCACTAGATTATTTTTCTATGACATGGCCTTAGAGTTCAAGCAAGGTTATTATAGTTTCCCCAAAAAATGTTAGAAGCAGGAAATGTTTATATCAGTGCCACAGTACCTTTGAGGATTGAGTACCATATTTCAGCCTCTGCCTCTTCCTACATCGAAGCACCTGATATTTGTTTTTCAAAGAGAAAATAAAGACGTTGTCCTTTTCCTTTCTCTTCAGCGTTGGTGGTGCTAAGAGCAACCTTGCCCCACCCCTTAGAGGAGAAAACATGAGACTAGCAGGAGCTGAGACACTCCATGAATAGAGTGACCAGATGGTCAATTTGCTGGGTGGGAGTTAGGGCCCAAGCATGGGGGGGAGGGGTACAATTTACTGAGGACTAGAGATCCAGGGGTAGAGGGGGGTGGCGTGGCCCTGGCTGCTGCAACCCCATTACCACAGGGGGGTGGGAAACAAGGCTAAGATCATGTGGGAGGATATTTTTGTAAATTTATTCCCCTGTATCTAAGTATCTACTGTCCAGATCTTGTGACATTTGCTGAAGCCAATCAGATTCAGAAACAGTGTTGTAGCAGAACACTCTTCATGCCCCTGTGTGTGGTAAAGCAGCATCACACTCACTCTTGAGATTGACAGTGTGGGGTTAGCTGGTTGTCCTTAATGGAAGCCAAGTAGATATTTTTTGTTCCTTACTAATTGGCCAAGTTTGGGCTTTTTTTCCTTCTTCTTTTTTGGCCTACTTTGCACTGTTGGTCAGGAGTAAGGCTGAGATAGCTGTTAAGAAGCTGCAGTAGTTGCTCACAACTGGTAAGCACAGTGCAGGTAGGGAGGAAAGTAACAAGATTGTGCTGGTGATCACGTGAGGCACCATTGTAGAGAAGGAAGGAATGCACAGACCAATCCTCAAGGCTGACTGGCATGGGGAGCAAGGATGGGGCCTCCCCAGGGCATGGGCAGCCTCGTTGACTTCAAAGAGAGGACAACTTGAGGTTGATGGTGCTTCCTATACCATTCACAACTCCTTGAATGGACTGGCAGTGAAGAAAAAGGGGGAAGACTGTGGCTAATCTCCGCTTAGGAGCTAGGGTGGATCACCTGACAAAGATGAGAAGAGGATCTAGCCATCCTAGCCATCATCTTAAAACACAGTATCTACACTGTAAGGTGTTTGTTCCTGTTGCAAATAAGTTGCGTTAGGTTGCAGTCCTATGCATGCTTAGACAGAATAAGGTCCTACAACTTCTAGCATTCCCCAGTCAGCATGACTGGCTGGGGAATGCTGGGAGTTGTAGGACTTTTTTCTGTCTAAACATGCATAAGATAGCACTCTGAATAAAGTTGTGGCCCTTTTTATCCCATATATTGTTTCATGTCTTTATTTGCATGTGGGAACAACTGTTTTTTGCAAATATTATGAACATTAACACCCTCATTCTTGGATGCAGAACTTTATCCATCCATCTATATTTTCAAGCTTCTTTAAGAGTACATGTCATTTTGAAGAGAAGCTTTGGAGTTCTCTGCAATTATCATATGTAATACTTTATTTCGCTTCTCACTTCCCCCAAGAGTGTCATCTAATTTTTATTTTACATCTCCATCAGGATTTTCACAAAAGGACAAAAGGATTTTCCTTGTCAGCTGTTTTAACACAGTATCATGTTTTCAAATATTGGACCTTCCAATAACCCATATTTAATACTTGGCTTCTAATAATAATATTCATCTGTGTGGTTGATGAAGCTTTTGCAAACAGGATTAGCTAAAATTGAAAATTGTTCCACAGAATTAATCCATTATATATTAATATGCCTGGGCTGTTATGTTTCTTAATCATAAATCCCAAAGTCTCATTCTGTTTTATCATTTTTCTGTATCATTACATTTAAAGATTTTCTATTTCAGAAATTATTCAGAAGAGCATCCAGGTAGCAACAATAAATTCAGTCCTCAGGAATGATTTTATAAATATTGTATTTATCTTGGGATGATGATAGCAGCCTAAAGGAAAAGAAGAGGTGCTGTTAAGTGAGTTTCGGCACAGATTTATGTTTTTATCAAAAAGGGATCCAGCTTATGAGCAGTGGAAAGCTAACTACAGGTAGCTCATCTTTACTGGGTCTGTTTCTTTGTAGTGACACAGAGAGAGCTCCGGATACTTGTGGTGTCTTTGAAATATTGGTTTATTTACAAAGCTACAAGCAGAGCAGAGTGCAACTAAGCGCACTGCTACAGCAGGCGGTATAACTGCTAATCCTATATCAAATTCAAAAAGAGAAACTGCACCACAAGTATGTTTCTGCTTCGCCTACTCCTCACTGACCAACCCCCACCCCCCAAAACAAAAACAAAAAACAAATGGGTAGGCAAAGAAAGTGTGAGACAGGATCATAGTGGAAGTTGGGGAATCTTTCTCTCATATCTTTCACCTTCACAAACAGAATGAATCAAATATGAAACAAACCTCTCTGTTTCTGTCCTGGTCCTGGACATGTTTACTTGGAAGAAAACCCCGTTGATTTCAGTTCCATTCGTGTCCAACTAAAATACAGTTAGGATTCTAGTTATAGTAAGAATTTCAAGTTAAGGTTCTGTTTATTTCTTAATTTAGTTATTGAAATTAGTTAAGTTCTCTGTCTGGATACAGCTTAATGTACATTAATTGCCCTGGATGTATGTCAGGTGTGCTGCATAAATAATACACCAGAATCTTAAATTATTTTTTTATCCCTATAACCCATTGACTTCAAAAGCGGTCATTTGATTGGTATTGCACAAAAGACTAAAATAAAGGCTCAACTTTAGTGCTGCATTAATAATATAGATAGTATTATGAGATCCTAATTGATACCCTATACAGTCATACCATGTAGGGTGCCTTTGCTCACTTGCTCACTTCCACACACAGTTCCTTGACTTCAATACAGCTCTGCAACATCTGCAGAGGTGTGCCTGTAATGAATGACTCCTAAATACCAAGAGTCAAACTATTGGCCAACATTTATGTATCTTTTCTTTCTGCAGGGAGGGAGGTTGTGTTTTACATTTCTTATATCCACATAAATAGATTTATAGGTCAGTCTGAAAGTGGTAACTTGCAGAACTCATGTTTCTTAAACAGCTACATGAGAATTTAACAGGGAAATTTATTTATATATTTTCACGTGTCTCAGGCTGCAGTCCTCTACCCACTTAACCTGGAAGCAAGCCTGTGGCTCACGCTGGCTCAGCTTGTCTGAGCGTGGAAAGCTAAGCAGGGTCAGGCCTGGTTATGACTTGGATGGGAGACCCCTCCTCTAGTTTCCTGCATTGAGCAAGGGGTTGGACTCGATGGCCTTGTAGGCTCCTTCCAACTCTATGATCTATGAATCTATGAACGCAATGAGGCTTACTTTTGAGTAGATGTGCATAGGATTGTGCTCTCAGTTATATTTCCAGCAGTCCAGCACTCAAGGAAATGTATAAACTTAATCATGTTTGTGAAGTGTTTCCCATCACTATATATCTCCTCGCTGGGAAAAGACTTTAGCTAAAAAAAATTAATCAAAGAAGAAATACTCAACCTATCCCAAACTCTGAAGGGTGTGACATTCCAAACACCAGAGAGAAATTCCAGACCTTTAATTTGTAAAGCCCTGGTCACCATCAGGTCACCATAGCAATGTTAGCTCATGATAATCAAGACAGCCAAACTCATAACAGTAGAATGGGTGAAGGATAATTCAGAAGCCTTAACTATTTTGTGTCACTCTCAAGCCATGTCCTAATGCCCTCCACCATGCAACATGAGGGGGTCAGGATTGCATGCTCGCAAATTTATTATGTTCTAAGGTTTCATGGACTATAGCCCACTTCATCAGATGCTTGAAGTGTTATCCTCAATTGCGCACGCACGCACGGTTGGTGGGGAGAATTATAAGCATTGAGGTCAGAGGGAAATAAAATGCAAAATGTACATACAGTGACAATTAGGTTAAAGCTTAATGGTGACCATCCACAATGCACAATCCAGACATCCTTTATTATGACAATCCAGACATCCTTTATCCCTATTCAAGCCCTAAGTGACAGAACTGGACTTCCTGATTGTTTTAAATTGTTGTATAGTATACTCCCTTGATGGCTTTTTAGCAGATAAGGTGGCATTAATATTTCTAATAATGAATAAATAAATATTAAGGGCAGTTGTTTATTGTCCTCAGAAGCTGAAATGTCCCCCCATTGTTGTTTTTTAATATTGTCATTTTTGATGCCAGATTTGTGTCCATTCTTTTGTGTCCAGTATCTATAGATGTTGTTTATCCTATGTAAAATGCAGAAGGGCATTGCTGGCAGACTGTAGCATGTATCACATTGGAAAAATGAGCAGGTAATGAATATGAACCCTTGATGTTGTGACTGAAATTATTAGATCTTGTAATACTTTTGCCTGGGTAGATGTGGGGACAAAGTTGACATCTGGGTTTGTTGCAGTGTCTAGTACCTGTGTTTGTGTCTCTGTTATATGACCTGTTGCTGCTGGTGAGTAGCCATTTTTAGGTTAGGAGGGATTTCCATGAGCAACAGGAAGTATCATTTATTTTTGTCCAGGATGGGCTATAGATCATTGATAACACTGTGGTGAACTGTCACTTTTTATTCTGGGTATGCCCTGTAGTTGATTATTACTGGGTCTGGCCTTGCTTATTTACCCTTTTAACATCATTTGGTCGATACTGTAGTCTAAGAAATGCCTGATGTAAATATTTAAGTTCTCTGGCTCTGTCTGATGAGTCAGAAGGTTGTATGCAATTGTATTGTAGGGCTTGGCTGTAAACAATGGATCTTGTGGTGGAAGCTGGAAGCATGTAGATATGTGTAGCAGTCAGTGGCTGTCTGATATAAAGTGGTGCTTATGTGTCCATTATATAGTTGCACAGAAGCCTGCTGTGTGGACTGCTCTAGACTCAGATCAACAGTGGAATGAAAGATGTTGAAGTCCTGGTGGACCTTCACAAGTGCCCCCTCTTCATGGGTTCAGAAGGTGAAGATGTCATCATTGATCTCAAGTAGAGGAGAAGCTTTTGGGAACAAGAGCTGAGAAAGTGTTCTAAGTCAGCCACTGACATACAGTGGTGCCATGCAAGTAGCCATGGCAGTGTCATTGAACTGAAGATACATGTTTTGCCCAAAGTGGAAGTGATTTTGAATAAGTATAAAGTTTGTTAGATAGATATGATGTATCGCTATCAGGGATGATACCATGCTACTCATCATGCCAGCTGATTACATCTTGTTTCAGTGCTAGACATGGTGAATGAACTGTACACAATTCCCTTAAATAAAAACTGAGCCAATAGACTCTTCCATTCTTTTCTTCCCTTGGACTATTTATTTATTTATTTATTTATTTATATTTATTTAATACATTTTTATACCGCACAATAGCCGAAGCTCTCTGGGCGGTTTACAACAGTTAAAATCATAAAATACAATATAAAATATAAAATTTTAAACCACAGATTAAAAAACTCTGCTGCAGGTCTGTGATTTTAGAGTCCTGCCAGGTCGCTATACATAATCGTTATATTACCAATACTCAGGGCCGGTGCAAGGCGGTTTGGTGCCCTAGGCAAGATCAGATATTTAGCGCCCCCCCCCCGTTAATCACCCATCTGTCCGGTCACCCAGCCAGATTTATGCACGACTGCCCCACCCACCCAAAAGGGTAAATTGTTATTTATTTATACACAGAAAGGAGTGGGCCGGTGAGAGGAGCTCAACCCCCTCCACCCTCTGTGCTCCCTCGCTTCATGTAGGGGGTGGTGGCTCATGGGTAGAGCCCCCGCTTTGCATGCAGAAGGTCCCAGGTTCAGTGCCCCCCCCCGCATCTCCAGCAGGGCTCGGAAGGGATCCTGCCTGAAAGCCTGGAGAGCCGCTGCTGCCTGTCCGTGTCGACAATGCTGGGCTAGATGGATGGGGTGTGGGGGTGTGGCGCCAACATAGGATAACACTTCATGCATCTGAGGAAGTGGACTGTAGTCCATGAACTATTATGCCAGAATTAACTTGTGAGTCTTTAAGGTGCCACACAACTCTTTGTAGTTTCTGCTGCAACAGATCATCGCCTGATTTCCGGCCTCTCCTTCCTCAACAGTGAGCCTGCATGATCTGAGGATGCTCAGCCCACATTACACTGCGGTTGAGGGTCTCCCCGCCCTTTAGGGTGCAATCCTATGCATGTTTAGACAGGAAAAAGTCCTACAACTTCTAGCAACCCGCTGCCAGCTAAACAACTATAGGATGGCGCCCTTAGAGGCTTTGCCCTCCCTCAAAATATTTCCGCCCCCCCCCCACTTCTGCGGATGGCCTCCCTCTGGTGGGTGGGTGGATGGTGCAGTTTGGGCTACAGAAAGATCGGCACGCACCTCTGAACATCGTAAATAGAGAGACTGATGATGGAACGAGGTCCTGTAAAGCCTCTAGGGCACAATCCTATGCATGTTTAGACGGGGGGGGGAGTCCTGGCTGGCTGGGGAATGCTGGGAGTTGCAGAACTCCCCCCCCCGTCTAAACATGCATAGGATCACGCCCTTAGCCGCTCTAAAGACGCTGTCCCTTTAACAGAGATCTGATCTGAAGAAATCAGCCGATTGAAGCTTTTCCTGGCACTCTGGAAACGTATCAATAGATCTGCTGCTAAGGACGGTGCAGATCAAAGCGACGTTAAAAGGGACACAGCTACAGGGGGCTGGTTAAAAAAGTTGGGAACCTTCGGCTCAGATCTGCCTTAAGTCCCGGCTCTCACATCTCCCCTCCCCTCCCCTCCCCGGCGCTCCTTGGTTTATTGTCACGGGGACAGATTTCCTCCTTATATGTATGTCTCTGCGGGTGTGTTTGTGGGTGTGTGGAGGGACCCACCCCCCTCCTGCTATTTTTTCTCCCCCACCCCTTCCTCTTTTTTTCTCAGTTTCTTCTTTTTCCCCCACCTCTCCATTCCGATTGGCTCCCTCTCCCCTTTCGTGTAGCTTGCCATTGGCTCTCGCCTTCCACCCCGTTAAAACTGGAGTAATTTCCTCGATTTACTTGTCATTCGAGCCATCTTCTTTCGCATGCTTGAAAAAGTTAAACCTAGGTAAGCTCTGAGAGAGAGGGAGGGGAATTTAAGTGGAGTCTGTTGACCTTACCTTTTTGCATCTACTCGGCATTCTTCTCCTCTCCCCACCCCCACCCCCACCCCCACCGTAGGAGAAGAGAGACACACCTCTGTTAAAAAGACAAGAAACAAATGCAAAAAACATGTGCTTCCTTTCCAACGGGTCGGTTCTTGCTCTTTCCCTTTTAGATCAGCCCTCAGATGCTCACCTGTCTGTGCGTGGATTTTCCCATTTCCCCCTCTGTTTTTGTAGGAAACTCCCAATGCACACATAATACAGATGGTGGATTGGTTAGGTTATATCTTGCTGCCCCTCCTGCCTGCAGTGAGCAGACTCTGCTGCCTGACCCTTTATTGCAGAAGAGTGAAACACACACACACACACACACACACACTGATCTGCTTTCATGTCCTTGGGAGCTAAGCTGCTGCTGCTGCTGCTGGCAGTCCCAAGGGGCGTCTCTCTGGGAGCGCTAGGACCTGGTGAGAGAAGAGTCTCGTCGGACTTAGGGAGCGACCAGCGCGGTGGAAGTGGGAGAGTTCTCCACAGGAGAGGCGGAGGGAGCGGCAGAAGTGCTTCGAGGCTCAGGCGGCTTCCGACCGGGTTGGGGGGAGGAGGAGGTGGTGGCTGTGCTGCCAATCGGCTGTCCTGGACTCTAGCCAAATAGCTGAGTGAAGATCAGCTGTTTGGCACAGAAAAGTAAAGGGGCTGGCGGAGGTTTCTGCGCCCCCTTTAGTCGCGCGCTATAGGCAGCCGCCTAGTTTGCCTAGTGATAGCGCCGGCCCTGCCAATACTTGTGTGGCACTTGGCTCAGTAGTTATTCAGCAAACAACTCAAACAACCAAGGAATGGGAAGAACACTGCAAATAGTTTATGAAGCAAAAGGTTCAGTTCTTTTGTGGATGACCTATTTGGTGCATTTTGCTTCAGTTTTAGCCAACCAGATGGTTTCCTTCAGGCATTGCCAGGAAGAAAGTACTAAGTGGTGTATCAGCAAAGGGGGCCAAACCGCTTCCTTGTGTGTTCTTGCTACATTCTGCTCAATAAGGGCAGAGGATAAAGAAGCCTGGATGAGTTTGAGCAACAGGCAAAAGAGGAGAAGGAAAATTCCCAGCTGCTGCTCAGGTAATAATATTTCAAGTGAGATTTTGGAACCATCTCCTCAGTGTAGCTTCATTTCAAGATTCTCTCCTCTTGTTTCAGTTTGCTCCCTAGGCAGGGATGTTCTTGATCTCCTGATGCTACAGGCCAGTTCAGGCTCTCCCAAAGTTTGAATGTGGAAGGACTGCCTCACTACTAGGGTTGTTAGTTGCTCCAGGTGGAACAAAGAATAAAAGGAGGTGATTGTGGATATACAGTAATACCTTGGATTGCAAGTAACTTGATTTGAGAACCTTTTACAACACAAGCAAATTTTTAAATATTTATTTATTACTTGATACACAAGTGACGTCTTGCAATACAAGTACTGTAGTACGGCTTAAATTAAAAATATCTGTACAATTTTTTTGGGGGGGATTTCATTTTGATATAAGAGTGTTTTGGATTACAAACACGTTTCCGGAACGAATTATGCTCTCAATCCAAGGCATGATTGTATGTGTATATATTCACATTCAATGTGTGATTGATTCTCTTTCCTTTCCTGCATTTTCCTTTTCAGCTCAACACTGCTTCCCTCCCTCCCTCCTGTGCTCAAGTTTCCCTTAGAATATATATAGATACATATACATATGTAGAGAGAGGGAGGAAGGGAGGCCCATTTCCTTATTTTAAAAACATTAACTTAAAAGAACTATTCCTTGGTGCGAGCAGAAATGGAATGCTTCCCATCGCACTCAGATGTACGTCTCACTAAATTCAGTCAGGCTTACTCCCAAGTAAGTGTGCATGGAATGCCATCTTACACTGCAGTCCTATGCATATATGCTCATATTCAATGGGGCTTATTCCCAAGTAAGTAGAGAAAACATGGCAGTCTTAATTGGGTATCATTCTGTATAAAAGAAGAATCCATCCTATTCAATTAGGCTTAAATGTGAAATATGTTCTGCAACAAGTGACCTCTTTTTTAAATATTATTTTCAGGGATTGGCAATAACTACTTAAAAACATGTTGCTTTAATTGTTTCACAATTATTTTACAGTTCACTTATTGGCAGATGAGCAGGCTTTGTTTAGAGCCGACCGGTTAACTATAGATCAATGTTTTATACTGAATCATTTGATCCATAAATATCTTCAAGTTAAAAACAAACAAACAAACAAACAAACCAGAGGCTTTTTGCTGCTTTTATTGATCTTTTCTGGTTTTGATTCAATAAACAGAAATAATTAATGAGCCATATTAGATTACCGTAGCTGCTGTAGTCACACCTGCTGCATAGGGGTTCCTTTACAGATGTCTACACTCAACATACATATGTCAGAGGCAGGTCTAGATCAGGCTGTGAAATCACAAGTGGGGCCAGCAGCAGGGTCTTTACCCCTACTTCAACCCGTGAGCAGTGGGTGACATATTGGTAAATTTTTAAGTATAGGTCTCATCATGGCACTCTCCGTAGCATCAAGGAGAGTCCAAAAATTCAGGGAAATCAACAAACCGGTTCTAGAAGCTTTAATCTCCACCAGGGACAGGTCTTTTGTAAAGCTTGGTCTCAATTGGCTATTCAAGACCAAACCACTACACCCCAAGTTATTTTGTATTACAACAAGGAACAATGTATTGTTGCTGCTGGGAAAATTCATTCCCCCCACCCCAGCTACTGTGAGGATTGCAGGTAAACACAGAGGGAACTGGGAATTCTGAGGGGTGGCAAATGACGTCAGCATCCCTGCTAATCAGAAAGTGTAGGTGCTGCAACTCTGCGAGCTGTGGTGGCTCCATTATACCACATGTGTACCCTGCATGCATGTAACACTCGAAAAATGCATTGGTATTTGCATTTTAACAAAGAGATGAAGGTGATGAGGAAGGGGCCAACAAACAGCCTCGACAAACTCCTTCATCCTGGGATTTTGCTATTTACGGAGGCAGCTGAATTCATAACTAGTGAATCTGTAACTATTGAAATCCAGTAACAAGGAATTTGCACGCATAGAGGAGAAATAACGACTCAGACATAATTGTAGGGTACAAATTGTGGTAAAAGTAATGGGCCACATTTATTGAATCATCACTAGGGGATCTACGAAGGGAAAAAGTGCGGGTACTAATTACACCGGTTATCAGCCGGTCACTATTGCGATAGGGCGAAACATCCAGCAAAGAGGGTGATGGCCGCCAGGTCATCCCCTCCTTGCTTAACACCACACGGAGGGTGCTGGAAGGTCTTTCCTGCAGTCAGCCTCGACCAGACTGTGAGGTACTGGTAGGTGAAGCAGGAAGACCGCAGAGACGGCCTTGTCTCCGCAGTCCCGAGCCGTGAGACAGTTGGCGGAAGGAGCCTCAGGCACGCCTCTCACCTGAAAGGTGCCATAGGATGATCACCGAGCCCCTAAAACTGCCTAATCCTGCACTTAACCGCCAATGTGACCGAATTGAAAATGCCACTAAGCACCCAAACCCTGAAATGCAGTGTAGAGTAGGCAATCAATCAATCAATTCTTTATTGTACGGTCATAGACCCAAATCAAACAAAGTAAAATCATACGGATCGCAACACAATATAGATATTATAATACAAGAACATTAAAAACATGAGAAATTATAAAAGTTAGAACGTCATAATAAAATATAATAATATAAAATATCTAAAATAGATATAATATAATATAAAAGACCAGTTATTAGATGTGTACACTAAATGTAATTAACATAATAAAATAGCATAAATAAGTTAATTGGTGATGGAATAAAAATTATAATATTAATAACCCTGAAGGGAGAATTATTTTAGTTAGAGGAAATTCCCTTCCGTGTTTTTATAACCAGAAAGAGAAATCTAGCCACCAACTCTGTGACTGATTTGTTCTTGTCTGCTAAAAGATAGGTCAAATACCATTCAGATGACCGGCCTGGAAATTTAGAAAGTTCAGATGTTATTAACCTAACCCGGTCATCTTTATAGAATTTACAGGCAAAAACCATATGGGCTAGAGATTCTATAGCCCCATCACCACAAGGACATAATCGTTCACCATAAGGAACACCCCTAAACCGTCCATCCAATACCGCAGATGGAAAACAATTGAACCTAGCTCTCGTAAAAATCAAACGGTATTTGGGGATAGATAAATTCTCCAGATATCTAGCATAACTTTCTGGGGGAGGGAAGGATAAACCAAAAATTAGAGGAGAGCAGGTCTTCTGGGCATTAGCAGTGGCCTGCTGAATATCAATATCTTTGACACGGGAATCTAGAATGGTTTTTGCCTGATGGTATCCTATGGAGAGAAGAAAATTTATAGACAGACCTAAGAGTTGTAATTTGTTGGTCAAAGTTTTGTGCCACATACTAACATAAGTGTCCCGGTAAAGAAGGTATATAAGTCCAGAGGATTCCTCAGCAAAGATCAGTCTTAGCCAGAACCTGAGAGCCCGTAGCCATGCGGTACCTTCGACAGAAAGGCAACCCGCTTCCAGTCGTAAAACTGCCGCCGATACACATTTGGGAACGCCGAAAAGTGTATATAAAAAGGAAGAAAGGACTCGTTCAACACTGGGATCAAATCCTCTTATCCAGATTGGAATACCGTACAGTAGCTGTGCCAAAGATTTAGCTCTGAACACCTGGAGAGCAGCTGGTAAAAATTGTCCTCCCTTGGTGAAAAAGAAACGAGTTATTGCTTTAGTGGTGTTAGATGCTGTATGAATGGCATTGGATTTCTGAGATGACCACGATAGAGAAGAGTGGAAGGTAACTCCTAAATATTTAAACTGTCTTACTTGCTCTATATACTGACCTCTAATAACCCATTTACACAATGATTTGCGATTAGAGAAGTACATGATCTTTGTTTTGTCAAAATTAATGGACAGTAAATTCTCAACACAATAATCCAAAAAAGCCCATAATAAACGTTTCAATCCTACTTTAGAAAGGGACAGAAGAACTGCATCGTCTGCATAAAGCAGTAAAGGCACTCTGTTCTCTGCCAGTTTAGGGGGGTGAAAATCTGGCGAGAGACAAACTAAAGACAGATCGTTTAAGAATAAATTGAACAGGGTGGGGGCCAATATACAGCCCTGTCGGACTCCCTTAGTAACCGGGATAGGCTCAGTTAAGTTGCCCTTAATACCACACCTCACCCTAAGAGAAGTGTTCTGGTGAAGACGCATGATTAGATAGAGCAACCTTTTATCGATAGTTGAAGAGTATAATTTGGCCCATAGTCTGTCCCTTGGAATCAGATCGAAAGCTGACTTTAGATCAACAAAAGCAACATATAGGCCGTTGCCATGAAAACCCCTATATTTCTCTGCGAGATGATTTAAAATCAAGCAGTGATCGAGTATTGATCTACCTTTTCTGAAACCAGCCTGCTCAGGTCCTAAAATCCGTTCGTCCTCAATCCAAGAAGTTAGCTTCGTATTTAAATAAGAAGCATATAGTTTACCTACCACAGATAGCAAACTAATTGGCCTATAATTAGTAGGGATGGATCTATCCCCTTTCTTAAAGATAGGTACTACTATAGCTTCTGACCAGGCCGGGGGCATTTGACCTGAATTATTAATTTGGGTGAACAATGATGCCAATAAAGGTGCCCACCATTCCACATTGCACTTCAAAAGTTCTGGGACAATTGAGTCAGAACCCGGGGCTTTCCCTGACTTAAGTTTAAGAATTAGGGACTTAACTTCCAGTTCAGTCACTGGCTCCCAAGCTGGCAATGCATTTGGGGTTAATAATAATGGAGTTATATTACTCTGTTGAACCCGGGAATCTTCGAAAAGATTTGAGAAATGAGATACCCAGGTATTCGCTGAGATGTTACAAGCAATTACACTGGGGTGATCCCTCCGAACTCCGGTAACTAAGGACCAAAAAAGTCTGACATCACGATTTAGGCATGAGTCAATCAGACGACTCCATTGGTCCTGCAAGGCTTTCTTCTTCTTCTGGGTTATCAGGAGTTTGTATTGAGCTTTAAATACATAATATTCTTGTGGCAATACCCCACATTCCTCCTTTCTGTACTGCTGGTACACGGCTCTTAATTGATGTTTCTTAAGCATACACTCCTTATCAAACCAGCTAGGTTTTGTTATGGTAAGAATGTTCTTTGATTCCACTTGCTGTGGGTTCAATATCACCTGCAAAGCCTGAATAAGTTGACAGTAGATCCTCAAAGAGTTCGCAATATCAGAGGCTACTATGATTGTTGATTTCAGGTGGGAAACTTCTGGAGACGCCAATAGGGCGGAAGATTTGGCATTTAAGCCATTGGACCAGCGAAGTTTTTTATTACAGAGTGATAAGGATTCTTCTCTATATAGCAGATTAGTATACAATTGAATACTTGATGGAATTAGAATGGTAAAACAAAGTGGAAGGTGATCGCTCTCAATGCGATTACCCACTTGAAAATATTTAATCAAATTGCAGGCAGAATTAGAAATTAGAGTGTAATCGAGCACACTGCTTCCATGGCCTGAAATGTAGGTAAACTCTCCATAAGGATCCATACGGTGACTGCCATTAAGAATTTTGAGAGCTAAACGACTCACCATTTGAGCTAAGCAGATCCCTGCAAAATTAATCTTAGAGTCTTTTGAGTGCCTATCTTTATTATAAGAGAGAACTTCATATTCTAAGTCACCCAGTAATTTAGAAGAAAAAAGTGCGTTATTGTTGGGTCCCATTCTAGCATTAAAATCACCAGCTATAACCAAAAATGCTACGGGAGAATGGGATTCCAAATCAATAAGATAATCTTCCAGAGTATCCCACTGCTGTTTTACCTGGATCTTCTTAGAAAAGGGAGGAATATAAACATTAACAATTAAAAAGGTGACTGATCTAAATGTAATTTTTGCAGCAATTGCTATTTGCTCACATGGGGGGAGCCATTTAATGGACACTTGCAAAGCAGTGGAAATTAACAATGACAGCCCAGCTCTTGCCCTCCCTCTTCCTTGCCCTGGAACAGCCTGCAAGTCACTGGACAGAAAGCCATTGAGATTTATTTTTGATGTACACCAAGTCTCTTGCAGTAGAATAATGTCAAACCTCCGCAAGAAGTTCAACACCTCTGGGTCCTGCGACTTGGAAGACCACCCTGCTATGTTCCATGAGAGCACTTTAAGGTGCTGGCCATTTAGGGGGTGCCTGATGGAATCAATGCTAGTGAATGCAACAGCATGTGAATTGACATACTTAGGATTTAAATTAGCCACTGAGGTTGTTTGTCAGTCCAGTTTCTGGATATGGTTCAGCACATCCTTATCATCCACAAAAACTGCACCATTCCTCCTAGGAGGGATCTCAGCCTCCACAACAAAAGTTTTTGGTTGTACTATCATGGGACGAGGGGCTTGGCCCAGTTCTTCAGGGTCCAAGAATCTACATTGAAGCCAGTCAAGTTGTGCAGAATGGGTGGATAAAGTTCGAGACTTCTGAATTGGGGAAGATTTCCCAATGCTTGCTTCAGCAGTACCTGTAATCCACTCAGTCAGTTTTTGATCTGTGTTCACCTGATCGTTATTTGGCGGGTGAACTGCTTTCACCGTTTTATTTGTTCCAGATGTTGCCTCTCCTTCATGATCATAAGTAACTATCGATGTGTCCCTCAATAGTATTAGTCGCTTTATCAAGTCCTCCTGAATTTGCTTAGGAAAAGATCCGAAGGAATTAAGAAGGCTTGTTTCGGCTGGGGCAAAAATTTCTGCGGCTTCTGTGGTTGGTGTCCAATGAGAGTCCTTTGGGGAAAAATTAGCTTGACTTGCCTCCGGTTTAGGTTTTATATATGCATTTGAAGTTAAGGGGAGGGATGAATCATCAAAGCTAATTAAAACTTCCTCAGGACTGCTTCTCATAGGCAGTGCTAAATTGCCACCATTTGAGCCAGCATTCCTTTCAGCTGAAATGAGGGACGTGTTATTCACAAAGAACCTGGAAACCGTCAGCCCTGTATGAGAAAGATTATCTCTGTTATAATACACAAGGTTAGCGGTCTGGTAGTCTTTAAAGGTGACAATACTCCGAGCATGATAATAATCAAAAAACAGATATTCAATATATTCAATGTCATCAGTAGTGAGAGACCCACAAAAAGCTGGCTCTATTAATTGTAAGAAATATAATTTACGCTGAAGCTGAGATAGCATGCCTCTAGGCTTAGGGAAGTTGCTGAAGGCTAGTGTATCACGCTTGAGTACAAGATTCCAAGTTTTTGAAGGTGGCAACTCGAGGCAGTGTTTAAAAGAATGTTGGTTCTGGGTCAACAGTCCTTTCTCTATGTCAGGTTGAAATGGACTTGAACTCTGTACATTATCCTGTCCAGCCCCAAATTCATCAGCAGGACCTTCCCCATTTCCATCGGTGACTACTAGGGTCAGAGATTCTTTAGAACCAGTTGATACTGGAGGTTGTGGCACTTTCCTTCTTTGCTGAGCAGAATTATTTGATTCCTCTGGTTTTTGCTCCATTAGGCTAAATAATTTTTGATAATTTAATTTCTTAAACTGGGACTTTTTTTTGGAGGACTTAATATTTTTAATGTTTTTACTTTTTTTTGGTTTCATAGACTTTAGCTCTTGATCTTTTATCCTCTTTTTTCGTTGATTATGTGGGTTTTTACAAGGATTCTTAGTGTCTTTAAGGGGTTTGGAAGAGTCAGAGGTTTTGTTCAACATATTAGCCTTGCGCTTATCGCTCGGATGCTCGACTTCTCGCTCTGTTGTATGTAGTTTTACCATAAGAGTTAGTAGGGTATTGCACTCAGAGAGAAAAGTCTTCATAAGCTCCAGTTCCTTAACAATAGAAATGACTTGACAGTTCAGCAGATGCTTAATTTCTAAAATCTCGGGGAGCACCTGGGTTAAGGAAGCTTCTTGTATAAATGTCGGAGGGTTCAAGGCAAACTTTGTAATCTCTTTATCCATTAGCGCCTGTATTCCTCGCTGTTTCTCCCCAGTAGATTTCTGTTCACAGCAACTTGCCAGTGCAATTTCAGAGGCCAAGTCCATAGTGCCCTCTTCATTTGGGGTAGTAAACACATTCCATCCACGATCCAAGGACCAATCGTGAGTACTCTCATGCATGGGGGTTTCTGTCACAGAAGGGTCCTTACATTGTTGAAAAAAGGATGATATTTTCCTTTGTTTTTCCTTAGTTGAAGGTAAAACACTTGGGGGGGAGGGTGATCCCAGAATTCTGCGCTGATGCCTTGTAAACACCATCACAAAGGGAAAGTAGGGGGCAGAAAAATTTCCCAAAATAATAAAATATTGAAGCTTAAAATATATGATGTTTCAAGTTCTTTCCTCCTCTTTATTCGTCCATCCTAAAATAAGGTGGATTTTCGGTAAGTAGATTCCACCAGCAGGGCCTCGTGTCTTAATCCTATCTGGCGTATATATAGGAAAAGTCCTTCCTTCTTGTATTAGGAGTGGATTCTCACTTCCCCACACACTACCTTCTTTAAAAGATGTTTTCAAAGTCTTCTCTAGTTCACAGTGCAGCTGTACTCAGTCAGGGTCATTTGTTTAAGTTTCCACGCTTCGCTTCTGAAGATATCTCTAATATGGGCGTTTATGACCTTTTGTTTATTAATCAATTATCGTGGTTTTCAGCCAAGGATAAGAGCAGTCCAGTAAAAGGTTGTTGCTGTGTGTTTTTTTATATGAAGCAGACTAAATCAAAATAAATACCGCAACTCAGTCGGTAGTTAGCAAACACATACGCTGGAACTGATGAAAATCACGCCACAGCCAAAATAGCATCAGAAGCAGAAGCACATTGTGGAGGGAAGAAAAAGCCAAAGCAAAACACAATTATTCCATCATGTATACTGCCAATTAAACGAGCGGAGAGAAAAAATAATAATAAATTTAAAAACAACCAGGAGAGCCCAAAACAAACACAGCTACTCACGACGCCATCTTAGCTCCACCCTCGTGTAGAGTAGGCGAAACACGAACATTGCCCCCGGCCAAATAGGAAAATGAACCAAAATTCCTACTCGGCCCCTGGAAACAGGCAACCAGTAAAACCTACACTGCAAACAGGGAAGGGAGGGAGCCGCGCTAGAAAAGAACCAGGGGGAAAGGCGAGCAAACCTAATAACGGCTTTACTGCCCCTCCCCTTCTGCCCTGTGATTGGTTGGTCTGATAGCAGACCATTGTAGTCCGACTCGTCCCCTCCCCCGCGCGCAAATTGTTCCCCCCCCCCGCCACAGCTACGCGTGGGGGTAGGTGCATTGCCAAGGTTATTTGTGGGGCACCTTTCAATTCAGCCTTTGTTGTACCAATTAACTTATCTGTAACAGCAAATGTGCAATTTTGTCTTGGGAATCAAGAAGTATGGATAGCACCAGGCTGAACCTCTGTTGTAGAAAAAAAATATGACAGCATCACCTGGTTTTACCAGCCATAACGGCTTATCCTGATTTTTCTCCTGCTGATACTGTCAGGGCTACCATTGGCAGTTTGAGTGGTTGTCACAGGAACCCTACACTATGAGAAAGAGAAATTAGCTTACCAACACCTGATTGGTTATAGTATGATTGATTTCTTCTCATTTCTCATATGTATAACTAAGCCTGCAATCCTATACCTACTTACCTGGGAGCAAGCCCCATTGAACTCAATGGGACTTAATTCTGCTTGGACATGTATAGGATTACACTTTGTATTACCTGTTTATTTTTGTAATGCTTAAAAGGTTTACAGAGTGGACAAAAGCATACAGAGTGGATGTAGGTGGCTTGTTTTATTATAGCATACTTTCTTTTGAAGAAATCTCTTGCTATTTTGGGTACATTTTGGCCAACTGTGTAAATAATTTATGCCTGTCAGATTGTTGGATATCTTTATTCTTTAGCTTAATGAAACAACAGATGGTAACAGCATTAAGATAAAAAATATCAACATTATGTTATAAGTTTTAAATGAGAACTCGCATGAAAATGATACCACTAATCTGCATTTTTGTGTTATGTGGTATAGCATACCTGCAATAAACCATCTTACATATTTTCCTACTGTGACCATTACAGCAGGTAAAGCTTTTTCTTATCTCCATGCCTCACCTAATGAATTTCTGCCCAACAGGCAGCTGTTAAAAGCATCAGACCTGCTTAAAAATACATTGCAATCCTATTGAAGTGATACAATAAAAATACTTCTTTGTAGAAAGCAACAGTGAAATGAGTGCTAAAATGTAGTAATAAAACCTTTGCATGCTAATTCTTGAGAGGAGGAATGGGAAGATAAAAGTCCCAGGCATCTAACAAGCAACAATAAATAGGTTTGTTATCCTAGAATACAGTGGAAGAGGAATCATATTCACTTTTTTACACCTTCCTAGAAAATTTTAATTTTGTTTTAATGATGTTTGAAAAACACAGGATTTTATATATGACACACACACCCCCATTACAAAATTTGATTCTTTGCTGAAAATAATTGACTTACATTTTAGGAACCTGTGGCAACTGAAGTACCATTTGGATGAAGTGAACTCTGGTATGTGAAACCTCAAGCTGACATCCCAGTTTATGAATACTGTATGATATTTAGGAGCTCATGCTTCCAGGCAGAATAGTTATGCGGATACAAGGAAGCTGGAAGCCTTGGGAAACAGGTATCCCATGGTTTTCAGATGTATCTTAGGAGCAACATTAATTCTGATATAAATGTGTTTTGTCATATACTGTACTTAACTGCTTCCATGCCATCTCAAAGGTATTAATCTTTATTTTTACAATCCAGAATCTTTGCAGCGTAGATATAAAATACTCTAAAGTAATCTGGCTACTATATTCTCATATTCCAAAGTAATTTATAGAATTTCCCTTTTCCCAGTTTTATCCTGATTTTGACTTCCTACTGTACTCTCCCTGAGCCCTCAGAATGAAATATCTGAGTGATATAAATAAATAAGGCTGTAATCCTATAGCCAGTTAGCTGGGTATAAGACCCATTGACTTCAATGGGACTTACTTCTGAGAAGACATGTAAAGGATTGCATTTTAAGAATATTAAGTACACAAAGAGTTTTGGTGCTGAGCAATCCAATGGTGCATATCCAATAATTAATTTCCTATCTACACAGATATAAATAACATGCATTTTCTAAATCAGCCTGCCTAACCAAATTATACTTAAAGGTTCTGGTTCTGTTTTACATTAAACTTAAAGTTGCATTACATCTTTAGGAAACAGATTGTGATTTATTCAAGTTATAGTCTCTGTTCAGTAATATGGCCTTTTATTTATGCCAAGAGATATAGGAAGTAGAATTGCTTGGTTCTCGGTTTTGAACACTTTATTCCAGAAATAATTTACATAAAAATATATGTGTGGGAGAATATGCATGCAATTCCTCTACAAACTATCTTTGGTTGACTGACTTATAATAATAAAAATTGTGATGTATAGATGCATACCATATATCATTGAAAGTGCCTTTTGAAACTCAACATGTACCCTAAATTACAATGGAGCAATGGTCTTCGTGCTTTTTGTATAATTCACTTTGCTGAATTCCTATTATTTTCTGGACACTATGGGTCCCAAGCAGTGAAAAACCTCTACTTTTGTTGAGTCACCAGTCCTCTTATCATCTTTTTATTATTATTTCAGCAGGCCTGTGTACCATTGCAGGTAAAGTGCAGCACGGATGGGCAAATGAGCAGTGTTCGAACTCTGCAAGATTCTCTGAACATCAGCTCACTGCTCATTTCTCCTTGATTTGCACTCACTGCTCATTTTGCATGAATGAGAAAATTGCATAAAATGAACATCTATTGGATGTAAACATTGTGCAAAAATCCCCAAATATGTGCAAATTTCCCCCATAGACTAAAGCATTTTGAGAAAGTTGCGCATTTTGCTAAAGTTGTGCATTTTTCAAGTACACATTTTGTGAATGAAAGTTTGGTAATTTGTGAACATTTTTGGAAAAATGCACTCCCATCTGTGTTTGCGTTCAGGACTGCAAATAGGGAATTTTCAAGTTATTTGCAAACTGAAATGAAATTCTCATACATCCCTTCACACTGCTATTCTGTCTTTCTTTACACAGATGCATGCCTTCATTGGAATTTCCACTCCCATTCATATTTTCAAAACTTCCTGGTGCAGAGCATCCCTCTTACCAAAATCACCTGGGGAAAATAATGAACATA